>JBCAUI010517367.1:0-24895 GCA_038406195.1 Haplosyllis anthogorgicola | reverse complement strand
AGCAGAACAATTAATATGAGGGTCTATTAATTTGGTGCGGAAAACAAGTATCGATATAAGTGGGATATCGATATAAGTGATAATGATATATCCGGGGAGGAGTGTATATGGATCTCACAAGTTAAGACTTTTAGATGGAAGTGTCAAAGCCTTCATAACATTTTTCATTTCAGAGAAATTTCCGAACAATTTTAGTATGCATCGTTTGGAAATTTCTTAGAACAGAACAAAGTTACAAAATCTTTGACATTTCCACCTAAAAGTTTTAACTTGTGAGATCTGTATAAACTACATTTTGTTCATATTTAATGCACAGATTTAGTGTTTTATCCAAATAGTTATAAATTGCTATGCCATTTAAGTGTCATCTGCAGAATTTTGTAATATTTTAGTCAATGGCAGTGTGTCATTATGGCACACTGTTGATTGTGTCATGGAGTGGATTTTCATGACTTTTTGCCCAAAATAGTTCTAGAAGGGTTACAGTCAATATTCGTATATGGAAAGCATTAGGTTATTAATTTGCACTCGGATGCTACTATTTTGAATGAAATCAAAGTAAATGGTATTCCAAATGGCCAAAGGAGACCAGATTCCCTGTCCTATGTGGTTTTGGTTCATTGATTTTAGTCACACTTGGTTGATTCTTGATTTTAGGTGCCTAGATTGATCTCTGGTTTATCCTTACAGGGGCATATGCATAGCAACCATGTTTCTAAGGTAGAATGCTATAGCAGGCTCACAGCATGTCCATTGGTCATGTGTGTATCTTCTCCAGTTCATTGGATTTTCATTTGGATCAAAACTTCTTGCTTCATTGATTGCAGTGGTCTACACCCCATATTCAATAAGCTGCAGCTGCAAAAAAGGTTATCCAGGGTTTTAGTAATTTTTCTATTCACCCTAGTGGGCTGATGGAATTTTCCTTTCCATATTTGGTAATGTAACCTGGTCACATGGCCAGCCCTGACCAGCAGGGCCCATCAGCTCTTCACTTCTAGTCCATGTTAGCTATCAACAACATCTAGCAAAGACTTATACCATACAGACTGACATACTATATTATCATCATGGCAGGAGCTGGACAGCATTGGGTTGGTATTTTGTACCACAGATATCCTTTACAAGTGTTGTTTATTTTTGTGCATGTCATTTTTGGGTATTTTTCAGGTTATTCTGGCAGTTCGTGAATTTAGGAGTCATTTTCAGTTGTTTCTGATAGAAACACCTGAAGTTTTCTGGTTTAATTCAGTTTGTGTGTCATATTTATGAATATCCAGTACAGGATGAGCTGATTCTGGTTCAAATTTGGTTCATTTGACTATTTTTTATCATATGCCATTGAGTTCAATTGAATTTACCAACTGAGTAATATTCCTACACCTGTAGTCAGTGGGGATATGCCAGAGGATTCCGGGACAAGGAATACTGCTTGCATTTACATTGTGCTTAATGTGACCATTTTCAAATTGCTTAAATTAGCTTTGCATGTTCAGAATCAGTCCCAAATGCCTTAAGTATCAATGTAAATTCATGTTCAGTTCATATTTCATGCCAAATCTTCTGTAATAACCAAATAGTTTGCATTCACTTCATTTAATGCTGTTAGAAACAGTACAGTTCCAACCTAATGTGTGCCATGCCTTACTCTATCATGCGGAGATCTATTTTATTTTTATTTGCAACAGAGTCGTTCATGCTCTGTCTACCTCAGCTGTTGTTAATATGTGTTGATATATGAAATTGAGTCAGATTGCTCTTTGCATTCACTCCACCCCTGTCTACAGTACAGCTACTCGACAATTGTTTGATCAGCATTGCCGATCCTTAGTCCATTCAAAATTTGCTGACTTCTCCCTGACCAGTTGGATATTATCTCTGACTATTAGGAATACTTAAAAGGCCTGTTCCACCATGTTCCCATGATTCTAACACGATAACTCATACAAGAAGATTGCATGGGCAGAAACAATTTGACAGATCTATTAAACAAGATTTTAAGCATTGAAACCATTCCAGTTAAACATGAAATGTTTGTATAAAGCAAGATACAATCTGTTAAGTACTTGAGATTATTTGCACAGAAGGACGAATGGAAGCAATGCTGTTGACAGTACTTAGGATATGCTGTCATGAAAGCCACCCATGCAAGTCCATGTCCCGAGACAATAACATTTTGCGCTCATTTCCCATATCGGTGTCGCCAGTTATTGCACTCAAATGAAGCATCCACATATCTAATTACTAGTGATACAAGGAAATGTTTAGGCACTAACAGTAACATTTAGCTGTGGTAATGCTGTTGGTCACGTCTGTCCGTTTGAGTTTACAGTAAAGTCTGCATTGTGCGTACCCCTCATTGGGCGTATCTGTCACCCGCGTACTGATTTTCAAGCACCAATCATTTTTATTAGTATTTTGTACTACATTGGGCATACTTACTGTCATACCCAAACTGCACAATCAAAAATTTTAGGAATTCGTGAACTTTTGCCAATGCATTTTACCTTCCAAAAAGCATCATCGCCCATTATGACAAACAATCGAACATCATTTTTAATCACAATATGGCACCAAAATAGATTTTACACATTTACTTCAGATTGATGCCTCCTTTCCTATTTTAGTCTGTTTTATTTCCATGTATATTTGCAAAAAATGTGCATCCAATATTCGAATATGCATGAAGATGTCAAAATATTCTCTGATGGTCCATCCATTGGGTGTACCTACTGTCATCCACGTACTTTTGGCAGGGAAAGTAGGGAATTCGCCCAATACAGATTTTACTGTAATCCCTTTGAATACATATTTTTACGTCTTTAAGGAATCTAAGTTTACCTTGTCACTGCTTTTTTGATCTGTTATCCATTTAATTTCTACTGGGTCTCTTTCTTTTGCTTTCAGATATTACTTAATGATAAGTGTCTGGTCACTGCTATAATTTCTCATTTATTTCCTTTTTTACGATATAACTGATGCTATAATTTTTACATGGATCAAATATTGTTTCAAGATGTTTCAAAATATTTCTCCAGTGGTTTAACAATAATTTACTGATAGGCTTTCGTCTGAAAGGAACACTTTGGTACGTGGTTGTGCGGTTTGATATCATCACTCTAAACTATGTTGGCTAAAACACTTATTTATAAGACTTCATTTTGTCCTGGTAGAAATAACTGACTGAAACATTATGCATGCTGCCTTAAGGCTGGAAATACAATGGGAATGACAGCAGGAGAATGGTGAAGTATGCACATTAAGATAGTGACAGCAATTGGTTTCTTCCTGATTATGGTGTTTCTAGAAACAGATTTAATGCTCCAGATACTTGATAGAATGCAGGAGGAGTAAAATCTCCTTTGTAAAGCCTTTGTCCATAGGGAAGAAGGAAACCAAGTCAAATACAGCTCCAGAACGAGAACGGTGACCTGACGGAGCACAGACCCTAATGCCATATTTAGAGTCAGACTTTTCACAGAATTGTCTGAAATGCCCAGAAATGTATTTTCCCCTGTCCAGGGGTGGGGTGGGGTGACGGTGGGGGCCTGGTGACCTTTTTCACAGAATTGTCTGAAATCACCAGGAATGCATTTTCCCCAGTCAGGACGGGGTGGGGGTCCTGGTCAACTTTTCTGCAATGGCGGCCCAGAACACAAACCTAGTTTTCCTCCAATACATACACCCTCATTGCCATTAAGCATGAGGATCAATCAGTCTCAGATTTTACAGATAGTAAAGTTACATCTGCACATGAAGACAAATGTGCCAAAATGGAGGCATGGTGTCTGATTCTGAAATCTGTGTCTTCTCAAGTTCAACCTTTTTATAATGCGATCAATGACAACCAGTCTTATTGTTTTATGGAATTACAGATTTTCAAGAGAACATGTTGACGCAACGCACTTTTCCTTACTATTCCACATTATGAAGCAGTGAAATATTCCTCTCCCAATTAAAAATCTATTGAAGTTTATTGCCATTATCACTAACATTCAGGCAGCATGATTCTCCTGACTCCTGAAAACTCCTGAAACACTGATAATTCTTTTCAATATTCAACCCATTACAATTTAACTATTTGTCGAAAACTTTTATGTCTTAATTTCCTAATATCTGATCATTTCTCAGACGATTTAATATTCCCCATCAGGGATGGCATAACAAGCTGCATACAGGAGCCAGATATTGATTGGTTCTTTTGTCAAAGCTACTTGAATTTGTTACATAGATCACCAAGCGAAAACAATAACGATAAGATTGCTGTCTGGCTCCGATGGAATTAACTTCACTACAGAACCGCAAATGATGATGAGATCGAATTGTAGAAAACAAGAAGATAGCTGCTTCAAATGATTGGAAAACAATAATTTGTTATTTTTAAATACGGGCAGGATGTTTTTCTATTTTACGAAATAGACGTTGGACTTATTTGATTTTATTTGACAATGTGCAACAGAAAGTTAAATTTGTTAATTTTACATACGGGCAAGAAAAAGAGAACGATTTTTTACTTTACGAAATAGACGTTAAATCTATTTCACATAATCTGACAATGTGCAGCAGAAAATATTCGTTCGATGCTTATTTTGCTAAGATATCTGAACACCCTGATAGACAGTCAGCTGCTTCATTATCACAATTAATTGTAAGGAGACAAATTGAATGAAACGCTTCCGTCTCTTGGGACTAACTTAATTGAGGACTGAAGTTGGGGTGACCTGTGATACACTAACATCACAAGCAAATTAAATCCTTAATGTCATTAACTGCTGGCGTTGTATCATCTGTGCCGTCCACATGGACCTTCGTAAACTGGAGGGCTTTCTAATTTTAAAGCCAAGAAACTATTGCAGGCACAATGGATAGACAACTGCAGCGGACGAAAAAAAGTACTGGCATACTAAAAATCTTAAAACATTACCAGCATGTTCTTTATGCTCCCATTTTAAAAGAAAGTCTACACTACATTATACACAGACGCTTATTGGATATTGAGAAACGTTTCGAATAGCTCGTGTATACTTTTTTATCTGATCGTATTTAGGATCTGGACAGTTAGAATGCATCTAACATTTGACGGAGTCTCAATATCACGGTTTTAATATAATCTACACTATTCTCCCATCAAACACTCAAACCATCTACAAATTTGATGTTAGATATTCACCATAACAGCGGAGGTGGAATAAAATAAGTTTTGACATTATTTAAGGCAATCCAGAAAATATACTCTCTCCAGAGAAGACAAAAAGGTAATATAATTGAGTAATGTTCACAAGAAAAGGGTCAATTAAAATAATTCACTGGTCTACGGAGGTTTGACATAGGCGGAAAGAATTACTGCTGTTGAGAATAGAGATCATCAGGCAAAGTTGATTGAATACAAATTCAGACACACTGAGCTGCTTAAGTCGCTCCTTTTGTATATCATATTCATAACCATCCCAGGTTGTCTACTCTATTCTTTCCATTAACATTTAGACCTAAATATATCATTAACGTCATTACCAACACACCATTTGTCGAGTACGCGTGCACAGTATCCCACAGAATGTTTCACTTGCACGTTCTTGAATGCCATAAAATTCAATATATCATTGTTTATTTTCGTATATTTTGCTCCACTGAAAGAAAATAATTTCCCTATTATCATCATCATTAATACTAAAATGAAAGTTTATTTAAATTAACATCCTGATTGTGGTTGGTGTATGATCCCTCTTGTTGGCCTTCATTATGTACGCGCCACCATTAGCATTTTAATATCAGCCATGCAAGTCGATACACCAGAAGAACTGGCTACTTATGGATTACAATAATTTGACAATGTTCAGACCCAGTTATTGATTCTTCAGCAAAAAAGGCAGAAAAGTAAGCAGGCAGACAGACGAAGGTTTGTGGCAAGAAATTGTCAAATAATGCAGAAACACGTGTCTCTACCAAATAATGTCCGTTTCAAATACACCAGAGGAATGACTTGTTTTGCTAACTAGGGAACCGTTCATTCTCTAATTGCTTTGGAAAGTATATGAACCAGCAAAACAACACGTTTGTCAAAGTTTACAGGTTGCAGCATCACATTTAACGTTCCAAAAACGAACCGGTCTCGGTATCAGAGCCATACAATCAGAAAAACTTGGGGTAGAAGGCAAATTTGTAGTTACATCCGTAACGGGAGTCTTCATCTTAAATGTTGAACACTATGGACAATTTGGCAGATGTGCAGCGTAACAGTGAAGCAGACTGTTGAAGTCAACTAAGTAAACAGTTTTCCTCGCTGCGCAAAAAATCGATCGTTTATAAAAGTATAGAACAAACAAAATTAATTACAATTACTTCGATATTCATTGAGGCAGTCTCAAACAAATAACTGACAAGGCTTCCTCATCCTGAAAGACTCTTCACTCTCATCGTTTCCCGTTGAATCAATAAAAGCAATCAAAATAATGTCACTTTTCAATTTACAACAATTAAAGTTCTTATCTCCAAATACACCACCTACACACTGGGATAATGTCTGTACATTGTAAAATAATCACTTTTGGATTGCCCGTCTCACAATGTTTTCTTACAGTAAATGCATTAGTACACCAAGAGGAAGAGCACTCTTTCAACAACAGTATTAATTGTGTTCAACTGCAATTGGTTCGTCCGGACATATATGTACCGGCCAACAAAAATAGGTTTGGGGGCCATACTGATTTGATCTTCGAATCACCTTTTGTGCAGATAATCAAGAACATGTTAGATATATATACATAACAGCCAAACTTGCATGAATTCCATCATCATAATATGTTCTCTGCAAAATGCAAAATGAAGTGAAGTGCCGATCATTATTAGTACAGACAGCCCATTAAATTCATAAATCTGTCTAAATCACTTAAACTGAATCCAGCCATAAGATCTAAAGCTTCTTTCTTAAATCCACTTCAATAGCCACTGCTTAAAGGCTAACTTCTCTTATCCTCCTTGTGGCCAAAAATCTTCAAATTTTCCCAAAGAACTTTAATTTGCAGAACCGAAAAATATCAATAACAGAAATGTCCTTTCAATTCAAAAGGACAGAGGACGGGCATGAGGCAATCGATCATTCAAAACATGACTGGTAATCGAACAAGTAATTTTGGTCAACTCATTTACAATGCCCATTCATGTCGCTTCCTCGAGGTGTTTTAAGACAATTTTAGAATTTAAATCGTTTAACGAAGTGAGTAAGCCGACTAAACAGGCCACAAATTGCTTCGTTACACATTTAATTGCGCGTCCATTTCATACTCTGGACTGGCTTTTTAAGATAATAAATTTGAGAATTTCCAGTTTTACATCTGCAACGTCGGTTCGAATCCTTGGGCAGCACATTCAATCCATGCAGGGAATTTTAAATTTACTTTGCAAGTCAGCACATTACAAATACGCCGACGGCTTGAGTCCAAAACTGTCCAATTCAAAAAGTCTATCGTGCACGAAAAGCAAAAAATTTCAAGACTTCTGTACTGAAAGTCCCTGACTGGAAGATATGTTTACCAGAACTTCTTTACTTTTACAGGACAGGACTTTGGTAACCAATAAACTTTGCAATTATCAAATGGGAATCTTTGGGACTAATCATTGAAATGGCTCACTGGAATTAGATAACACACAGACGAGTGGTCTTTTTCCTTTTTACGGATTTCCAAGCTAAGTCTACAAAAATCCAATTTCTTTCTCTGTCACTTACAACCGACTGTTGGAGAATCCATTTAATAAATTACATCTTGTAAAAATATTGAATTTTTACATTTCTGTTCAAGAAACCCACCGAATTTGTGTCTCGTTGGAAGAATGGCAGAAAATGGTAATTTCCTTTTATTTTCTCGGCTCAGAGGAATACTGGCAGCAGGACTATTCCTTCCAATGAGGCTTTTCATTTGATTTATTCGATGCAGACATTCTTTTTTTCTTTTTTTGTCCAAAGAGAAAGATCTCCCGGCTAGTGACAGTGATACAAGTTTTATTACTATAACTCTTTTCAATGGTTTATGGTTTCAATTCATTTCTGGTTTCACAAAAGTCTCATCCATTTTTGTACAGCAAACAGTTCGTCCATAGTAGTGTAAGAGCCCGGCCATACCAAGCGTTGCTTTTTGCTTTGAGTTTTGTTTTGCTTTGAAAATACACTCCACCCCGGATATATCGATATCGCTTATATCGATATCCCGCTTATATCGATACTTTTTTTTCTGCACCAAATTAATAGACCCTATTTTTCCGCACCAAAAATATCGATATATCCGGGGACAACTGTAATTGGATTCCTGTATGTTCTATTGAAGCTACTTGCGTTGTGGCCAGATCTGATCATTGGATGGATTTGTGCATTTCTCATCATGTTTTGTCATGTTTGCCTCGTTTTGGATTTATTGGCCTCATTTTGAATTTCCACTAATAATTTTATCATATTTGCCTCGTTTTGGTTTTATTGGCCTTGTTTTCAGATTTTGCTAATAATTTTGTCACAGTTGGCTAGGTTTTGTTTTACTAACCTCATTTTAAATATTATGTTGAATGGATGGTCACAATTCACCCTTACTTATTATAATATGCACATAAATAATGATTTTCTTAAAAATAATGATACAGCAGTTACCTCTGCTTATATCAATATTGCCTGTACCAATAATCTGGTTATTTTTATAGTTTTTCTGTACCAAATATCTTTCAAAGTTAATTTCTGTACTTATAATAATACTTTTTTCCATTTGTAATTATTAGGATACATTTATCACTTAAAACAAAAACTTATTTTGTAAGTCAAAGAAAAAGTACAAAAATAACCAGCATATTTACATAGGCAATATTGATTTTAGCAGGGATGACTGCTGTATCATTATTTATAAGGAAAATCATTATGCATGTATTATAATAAGTAATGGTGAATTGTGACCGTCCTTTCAACATAATCTTTAAAACCTTTCAACATAATCTTTAATTTTCATTTCAAAATTCCTTCTTTTACACAGGAAACTGGCATGAAAATGACTAATGGATTGAACAAAATTGAAAAATAAAATATAGTTTAACTGGATTTAGGACTGTTTATGATCCAGTTAAACCATAACTTACTTCAAAATACCTTCGAGATGCTGAGATTTGGGCGTTTCAAAGTGATAAAATATGCCCAAAACTTTACCATTGATGTCAATGGAGAGAATTAGCAGATCCATCAAAATAGCATTCTGATCACATCAAAATAGCATTCTGATCACAGTCGATCAAAGGGCCTGTTAGGGGCAGTTGATACACAAGCTAAAATGGTAGAACATGTCGGGTGCGCATGTTTGGATACCGTTTTCGGAGGTACATGCACTGGGTTCCGCTTTTTAATTTTACTTGTGTTACTGTCTTAAATGTGTGGTTTATTTCTGTCAAGCAATAAAACAATACTCTAAAATTATATTTTGTTAGCGTCTTGTCTCAGTTAAAGCAAAATCAAATTCCCTGTGTTTTTCCTGTCTTAAGGATGATATTTTCCCTGTGATAACTATCTTTTTTAAATAATAATAATATATAATTGCAACTTCTTTGCATTCAAATTTATGTTTCTTTTCAAATATGGACATGCTTGACATAAACTGTAAATGATATAAAACTTACAGAGTGGTATCACTAACAAACCGTGGAAGGTTGAAGTACTGGGAAAGTGCAAGAATACACATCATTGTGACTTTAACTTAACTCCGCGTCTTCAGAGACAGGTACATACATACATTTACATTTAAAATTTGGCAACATAGTTTACGGGTGGAAAAAATCAAGTAGGAAAAGCATCTCATCGTAGTGTCCAGGTTACGTCTTTTCTCCCTCTCCCGTCCCCAAATCCAACACACATTTATAATCCTGTCTCCACATCTAGTTACTTGAAATCGATTCATCTTTTCTTTTTTCGCTGTCTACTTCATTATCGAAATTTAAGCCATGAAGCAAATACTGTCTTTTTGCCTCAAACAATATTCCCGTGGTGGCCATGGCTGCATTTATACTCTCGACACCAGGCATCATTGGCAAATAAATTGACGCTCCCGTGAAATCTGCTGCTAGTTTGTAAGCTTGTGGACTCAGTCCGTGAGTTTCGCCTCCTATCACGATGGCGGATTCACATGTGGTGAAATCCACATCATACACACTCGATACGTTTATTTTCCTTAACCGCCCACCTCCACCACCTTTTCTTTTGTTTAGTGTTTCCGTGTCAAGTTCATCCGAATCAATATCCACCAGTTTTTCTGAGGGTCCCCTAAACTGTGATCCCTCAACAAAGTCCGAATGTCTCGACTTATTGTCAGCTAAAAACACCTGACAGGTGACTGGTAGATAATTTCCAATCATTTGCCATGTCACACTATCTATTAAGTTACATCTGAAATGAGCACCAGCTCCCGACCGCAGCACTTTCGGTTCCCATGGGTCAACACATCCTATTTACAGAAATAAAAACATTGTGACTGCGTTGCTAAACTTTGAAGCATACGGTATACTCATAAATTTTGAAGTATGCAGTAAAATCGTAAATTGTAGTTTAAATCTTTCTAGGACCAGAATGTCTTTTGCCGTTTGTTGCAGTAACGGATTATTGGCGCAGCGATCAGAAAAAATAAGAAAACAAAATTACTTTGCTGATCAAAATTCGCCTGCAATCAACGAACAATTTTATTCTCAGCTTTCACGTGGCGAGAAATTTTTTTACGGCAGTATTGTATTGTTACACTTTATCATTTTAATTTTGGATCGGAAAAGTAACCCAACACGAAAAAGTATCTGCGCTTACATATTTCTCATGCGTCAAAATTGTTTATGTACAAAATGTTTGAGTGAGCGATCGGGTTAAAACCGTGCAATTCACCACAATCCCAATGCAATATGTGCACTTTGATAAAATATCTGATGTGCAGACGTGATGCTGCTTACCTTTAGTTAGTATGATTCGTTTACATCCACTAGCTGCTACACAACGAATTATTGTGCCTAAATTTCCTGGGTCTCTGATGTTGTCGCAGATCACAGTAATTGGCATCAAACGTTCTGTTGGTGCCGCCTGGCTCTCCTTCGGTAGCTCTGCTACAGCTGCGTATGAGATTTTTATAATTCATTATCATTCGATTAAATAAAGAGAACTAAACAATGAATAAATTAATAAAAATAGGTCCAGATGGACCTGAGCTCATTTGGCATTATCAGACAACTAAGATAATATAGGCTACAATATCACATGGATACAAATGAAGTATTGAAGATCAAATCCCAAATAAGTGACCTATGAAAAACATAAATATGGCTGCCAAACTGCAAATATAGGTGGTATCAATATAATTTTTACAGTAAATAAAGAGGGTAAAAAGATGCATAAAGCTGCCAAATATGAAGTTTGTATCATCAACTGCATCTACAGGAGAAAGGTTCAAAGAAAAAACAAATATGGCTGCCAATTTGAGAATAATGGTCACAGCAACATAATTTTTGCTAGGCTTTGAGATGGGACATAGGTGCATGTGTGTGTAAAATATGAAGTCTCTATGATCAATAGTGTGCTCAGAGCAGCTGTGCACAGACAACACAGGACGACAACAATGCCAGACAACGACGGACGACGGACAATTCATGATTCTATAGGCTCTTTGGCAATTATGCCAAATGAGCCAAAACGGAATTTCATATTTCGCAGCCTTGTTAAAGACTTACCCATTAAGCCAGTACTGGTAGCAACGTCACTAAATAACTGCATTTGTCTGTAATTTACTTTATGTAGTTCTGCACACAGAGACAAAAGCGGAATTTCCTCAAGGTGTTCAACCTGAAATAGTGTTTGTCAGTATGTACGTTTTCATAGCTTTGGTTTTTATTCTGCCACTTTTTTTCTGCCACTTGGGTCCCATTCAAACTGAGGGTGTCCCTGCTTCTTTTCTTTGGTGGAATATTTATCGCAATGGAACAACTGTGAGATGGATACCCTTTCAAGGAAAAGTAACACAGTGACCATATTACAAAGGTCTCTGCACAACTGTTCATCATCATGAGAATATCTCGAGTTCCACACAGCTCCATTAGATCTGGAATGAACTGGCTCAATATATAAGAAATGTAAAAACTCTACAATCTGTCAAAACCCAACTTTAGACTCACTTGTTCGTTATATGTTATGATTGCTAAAATTCAATTTTTAAGCGTTTGTAAAGAGTGCATTACGTATTCATCGACTATTGTACAGCGCTTTTGATATGTGAAATCTGTGGAAAAGCGCAAAATAAATGTAATAGATAGAGGTAGATAGAACTGTTCATCACCATGAGAATATGAAACGGCGTGTGCATACCTTGCTAAAATACAGAAATTTTATCTTCACTCCAGCATCGATTGCATCACATATGAGTCGTTGTCCCTCCAGGAGAATCACTCCTTTTTCTCGTCGATCCTTTCTTGATTTGGCAGCCATAACTGGTCTGATAAAAGAAGTACATCTCCATCAATTAGTGCTGATAAAAACAATATTGTCACTTAATCACTTTTCCAAAGAAAGTACACATATTTTGAGAATGATAATAGTTATTCATGGTAGTCACGCTCGGGTTATTATCAAATTCCGTTTTCCCTGGGGTTTTTTTTTCATTACAAAAATACATTTTTCGTAGTTTGTACATGGCATCCACCATTCCTTACCACTATGTTTCCTCCCTTTTATCACTCAGAAGGTTGAACTAAGGTCGAACTAAGTTTTTTTTTAAGAATTCCCCATGTTGAAACTAAATTCCCTGTGTTTTCCCTCTCTGGAAAAGGTATCATTCAAACTCCCTGATTCCACTGTGCCGTGGCCACCCCGGAATTGGTTTATTGAAAAGACAAAAAATGGGTCCACAACGACCTGAGCTCATTTGCCGTTGTCTAAAAACTATTGTTCACAATATCACATGGATACAAATAATGTGTCTAAGCAAATCTAAAACGAGAGATGACCTATCGGTGCACAGACCCTCATACCATATTTAGTCAGATTTTTCACAGAATTGCATTTTTCCCAGTCCGGAGGGGGTAGGGGGAAGGGTCCTGGTAAACTTTTTCACAGAATTGTCTGAAATCCCCAGAAATGCATTTTCCTCAGTCCAGCGGGGGCGGGTGAGTGGGGTGTGAGGTGTGGGGTGTGGGTGGGGTAGGGGGTCTCCTGGTCAACTTTTTCACAGAAGTGTCTGAAATCCCCAGAAATGCATTTTCCCCAGTCCGGAGGGGGTGGGGGTCCTGGTCAACTTTTCTGTAATGGCTGCCAGGAATACAAATCTAGTTTCCCTTGAATACATAGACCCTCAATGCCAATAGGCATGAGTGTAAAAAATGTGATTCATGGAAGAACATAAAAATGGATGCAAAACTGGAAATAATAGGTGGTATTAATATACCATTACAAGAAATAAGCAGATTTAGAATTAGCGACTCGCCCGGTTGAAATTGAGACCTGAAAATGTCTCGGGTGTAGTAGTCGGAGCATCAATAATAAACGATGTATTTTACTTGAAAACTGATCCAGTCTTTATTTGAAGTTAACGTCATCATGGCTGGTAGACAAGTGCGCGGGAACAAAGCTAAACCAATACGAAGTGCGCTAGTCGTTCACGCGCAGTAAACTAATAAACACAACCCAGGATAAACGCGCAACTATTACATCGGGCAACCCATGTTTTTCCCCAGGTTGCCCTGCAGGGCAACCCATATTTCACAACGATCTTTGTGAAATGAATGACTGTAAATGAATTGTAAATATGGCTATTACTATATCACAAAAGTGAAAATTGAGACCTGTGTTCCAGTGAATACAAATCAGGATTGCCTGAATTTTTTCGGACAACCTGATTGCAACCTTCGCTTTTTCACTAATTCGAGCCCTGGATAAGAAGGGTATGCAGGTGTACAGAACTGACAAATACGAAGTCTGTATCATCAACTTTACGCCCCAGCTTTGAGATGGGACATAGGTGCACGTGTGTAAGATATAAAGTCTCCATGATCAATAGGTCTAGTGTGCTCAGTGCACAGACGAAGACGACGGACAATTTCATGATTCTGTGGGCTCTTTGGCATTTATGCAAACTAACCCAAAAATTCGAAAAAATCCCACATCTTACTTAAATCTTTTGTCGCCATCCTCCAGCTTCACGTATGACATTCCTTCGGGCAAGGAAAATTTTTTATTTGTTAATTCTTCTGGAAATCTGCTGAGTGTCTGCCTGTGTGGTTCTGATGTTTCATCTGGGAACTTTCCTTGTGCTAACTTTTGGACCTGCTCGGGTGACCAAATGCGTAACGGCCGCCGTATTAAACCTTTTTGTTTGCAACATGACACACCGGTACTAAATAATGTTCTGCTTACAACTAAAACAGATTCATTTCGCAATAATTTACGAAGAATTAACATTTTCACTCAATTTGACACTAACACATGTGTTTCTCAAAAGACCTATAATCAAATGCTGTAGTAAGCTAGTGCTATCACAGCAGATAAAAGTTATGTACTTTACTGAAGCTGTCAAAACGGAAAATAATTATCAAATTTTGTTGACATAATGAGTTGCTTTGATAATTTCCTGAAAGATGCTCGAAATGACAGTTACGATTTGCCATTATCTCTTTAGAGAGTTTGACTACAGAGGCTATCAGGGTTTGATCACATGACACACATGTGACCTGTCAAGTACGTTTGAAAGCAGAGCATCCACCGGATTTTTCAGTTGGTGTTATTTTTACTAGATTAAGGCACATTGTCAGCAACAAAAAAGCATGACAACAAGAAGAGCACTTCATTTTGTTTTCAAAGTTGGCGATCGGACCAAGACAGCAAAGTTCTATCGAGAAGTTTTGGGAATGAAGGTCAGTCGTTTTCAGGTCGATTCCAATTCATAGCAGACAACCTGTGTCATAAAGTTACGTAAAATATTAATTGGCCAAAGCGATTCTGCAATTTTGGTTATGGCAATTATTAAAGTGAAATAATTTATCTTTCCGTTGTTGTTATTTTTAGCATGTTTCACGGATGTAATATGATGCATTCACATAAAACATGTCCCATGTTTGAAATGTACTTATGCAAAAAAAGTTTGAGTCTGGTGACTTGCCAGAGGCAAATTTCTAGCGATGACTTGCAAATTTACTGAATGCTACGCTTAAATTTTGTAGTTTCTGAGGCACGAAGAATTTGAGGAAGGTTGCAAAGCTTCCTGTAACGGGTCAGTATTGGAATACGTAATATTTCGCCACAGGCTAGCTAACTCAAGTAGCTAATTTGATGATGTTAATTAAATAGCCTGGATCATTTCAGTAGATAAATTCTACCCTGGTTGTGTTAACTTTTTTATTGTCCAGATGATCGTATTATGTCAACAGGGTTAAGTTAAAATTAAGAACCGTTTTCTTTGCATTTCACTCAATTGCCATTAGCTATGTCATTCCAGGCCCTATGATGGGAGATGGAGCAAATCGATGGTTGGCTATGGTCCAGAAGACAAGCACTTCGTCGTAGAACTAACGTACAACTATGGTATAGGCTCATACAAATTGGGAGACGACTTCAGGGTGAATATCCCACATGAAAAATGGCAATCGATTTGAAAGATAACGTTGTGTTTTTGCACTACTCTGTTAATCAAAATTTCAAGTGCCAGCACGGAAGGAAGCATGTGCATTTTGGAAACAGTAGAAACTCACACTGTGATGTTATCCACCAGAAAAGCACAGAATGAATTTCAAGTGCGTTTATCATGCATCACCTGAAGAGATAAAGAACGATGGTTGGAACAAAAGTTGATGATAACAACAAGACTTGATTGCCAATGAACCCGATACACTGTTAGTTACACAGGGGGGATCCAGGATTTGGTCAAGGGGGGGCCCAACTTGTCAAGTGCCAATGTTTGCTGACGGATTGAAGCAAAGTCACGTGAGCGCAGCAAGCAAGTAACAGGGTAGAGCCCCACAAGCCCTTGGGGTTTTCATTAACAAATATGCATTCTCCTGTATTTCTGGAGAGGACCTTTCTCTGTTTAATTTTTCTTTAGTTATTTTAGTGTAGGGTTTCCTGAGTGAAGCAAGGCTAGAAAAAATTTGGAGACATTGTAATGAAATGATACCAAGTGCAGTGAGGCAGGCAAATTTTTGGTAATAAATGTTTAAATATAATGCCGAACGAAGCGAGGCTAAAAAAATTTTCAACTTATAGTCCAATTTTAGTGTTTTGAGGTGCTTGGGCCCCAACACTGGGGGCTAGTGGGGCACCTGGAGACATTGTAACGAAAATGATGCAGAGTGTGGTGTGGCTGGAAAATTTTTAGAAAGATAATTCTTAAATATTATGCCGAGCAAAGTGAGGCTGAATTTGTTTGCGAAATATAGTCTTAACTTTAGTGTTTTGCGGTGCTGGGGCCCCAAAGTTGGCCCCCCCGGATCCGTCGCTGGATACGGTAGAAACCACAACGAGGTCACCAATGACATGTCTCAAGGTCCTGTCAATGATTTTTTTCTACTAAAAGAACATTCTTTATATTATGACTGAAAATTGCTTTTCATCCAAGACAAACACCCAATTCCCAGAAACATACCGATATAATACGAATATTTCCTTTTTGAGAGGCACCTTTTTGTGCGGCAAACCTGCCTTTTACGGCAATTTAGTCCCAAAAAATTAGAGTGTTCTACTTTCACTCATTTATTATTTGATGATACCTACTTTATACCGTAAATTGCTGATTTCACGCACACTCCCAAATTGAAGCGCACCCCCTTTTTTCATCCTTTGCAGCAGTTTTTGAAAAGTCATTTGTGGAACTTTTCACCATTGTAACTTATTGACTGCATGCCGTGGATTGTAATCTTTACGAATGTTACACAGTTTTAAGTGACCAAATAAGAAAGTTAAAATGTCTTAGGGTATATTGAATGGATTTTCAGTTTTGTAGTCATTTTATATTATGTTACATGACATGGGGGTCAGGCCGCCTATCGTTAACAAGTTCGCTGAATAGAATTTTCATGATCTGAAATGTGTAGCACGGTGCAAAAAATAGGCGTCACGTGCATGCGTGTCAAATCTGCAATTTACGGTATTTAACTTTGGTGATTAAATCACCTTGATACATTTCCTCTTTTATGAAATGGTCCAATAACATACTAGCTGCAAAGTGATCCAAAAATATACCATAACTGTCCTACAATTAAATTGATACAAATTGTTAAATCACAGTAGCCGGTAAACTGGCGTCCAAAGTAAAGCGTGCATAATATTTTGCCAGTACGCAGGTACATGCACGGGTACGAATAATACGGGAGAGGAAGTTATTTTCTATGAATTCCTCGGAATAAATACACTGAAAGAGAAGTTCATTGAACAGTTATGTTACTAGTTTTTTTTCTTAGTTTTATTGTTTGGATTTTCCACCACACTTTGAAATTGGGATTCAATAAAAAAATGTATTCCAAAAGAATAAAAGAAGCCTTACTATTTATAAACTGGCCTTTCACAGTTTACAACAAATACCTCTGATTACCTTATTTTTCAGTAAATCTAGCAGACGATCATATTCTTTGAAAGCTAGAAGGACCCTAACGTAAGCATGACTTGTGGATTCAATCATTCTAACCGATTCTGGACTGTGTCTAAACCTAGATCAATAAATAATACACGTACTTTTAAAATTGTGCATTTATCTTTTAATGGAGACTTTGGCCTTGCCACACCGAGTGTTAACTTTGACTTTGAACAATAAAAGCTAGCTTTAACACTCGCTGTTGTGGCTGCTGCATAAAACTATATGACTCAATTACTATTCGAAGCTAATGCTTATGCCAAAGCAATTGCTGAAGCTTGGTGTAGCCGAGAATGGAAATGTGTGTCTAGTTTAATTGTTTGAAATACGTATATTGATAACAATAATCTATTGTATTACATGAAAAGCCATACCTATAAAACAAATTCTGAATAAAGTCTAGTTGTACCGGATCAATGTTTTCCAAAACATTCGCCATCTACAACAAAATTTAATGTGGGTAAACGTTCAGGATTTCCCGCCCCCTTAGTTTTAGTTTTAGTTTTAATTTACTTTCGCAGCAAATATTGGCTCCGATGTTAACATCAGAGTCAATTTATTGGCTACGATGTTTAAATCTTAGCCAATATTTTATAATTTCAGGTACAATAGCACTGGAAAATAAGTCCAAGTGTACCCTTTTGTTTACATAACAACATTATAATGAACCCTGGTGTCAGCTCATATTGGCTCTGATGTTAGAAAATTGGCTACGATCGAACATCGTAGCCAATATTCGGAGCCAAACTAAATTAAAACTAAAACTTAAACTAAAGGACGGGAGTCCCTTTAGGGTTTTTAGAGTTCTTTTTTTTTAAAGAAAAAAACACTTCACACAAAACTGAAGACGATTTTCTGATTTGTTTGAAACAGGTTTTCTAACTATATATGTAAATATATATGTAAAGAAAATTATGCGATCAAAGTTTAATGTAAACGTCTTTCGTGCGTAAAATTTTTTTACATTTAGAAAATGTCACCATTCTTCCTTCTACGTATACGAAACTAGATAATAATTAATTTCCTTACATTTCATATCAATTCTGTCGTGAATTATGTTATTATGTAATTAACTACAAAATGGTCTTCATTTGGTGTGCATGCAAAATGTTGGATTCCCGTTGTCCGTCTATGCCTTCTAGTTAAACATCAATTTAGTGTATGCTATGTCTCCATCCACCGTAATCGAATGAAATATTACTCCTTTTCCGCGTAAACAGAAATTGATCACAATTTAAGAACAGCTAAGAACAGGAAAAAATATGAAACTGTGACCTAACCTTTGGTTCTTTTTCCTGTATTACATTAAAATACATTGAAACTATATAATTTGTATTGCAAATGCAACTGAGCAGGTAAATATAATAAAAAATACCCGAATGAGTAGACTAAGCACGGTGGCTTGAATGCATACGGCCCGGACATACAAACATCCCACCCTCCATCTCCTTTGTTCCCAAGCCGTCGGATATCCGCACATCCTACACCTATGCTGGCAATATATCTACAAAATAGATGTAACTTAGTAGTTGTGTATCGGATCTCAATTTTTCTGTTTTCCGTCCGGCGATAAGTAAAAATATGCCTAGATTGGACATCGCCTTTTTCCATCTCACAAGATTTTCATTGTGTGAGAACATTGGTGTGATATTTTATTGTTTGTGTGGTACGTAGTATACATTTTAAAGATGTATGCAGATACCAAAATATCGCAGCATGAAAGCCACAGTACTCAAAATGGTTATCTGGCCAGTGCTTCAAAGCCTTTTCCACAACTTGTGGTTACTTATCGTCGGGACAAAAAACAAAAAAAATTGAGATCAGCTGCACAGCTATTTTGTAACAAGTAAGTAAGGAGTTGTGTGCTGTTACTCACTAACTAGCCTGCCTTTGTATTGCTTGGCAGCCTCAGTTGTGTCTTACGCTTGCCCCGTTCTGGCTATCGTGTGCTAAATGCTGGGAATATGTGGTTAAACTGGGGTAAAAGTAGGCAGGGCTTGCTTTATATTGTTTGCTCATGGAATTTTTTTTAATTCCATTCATTGTCGAATAAACGTCAAAATAAACACACTCTTTCTTCAAACAATGTTATTTCAATATTTCAGATAAATTAAATAGATAATGAAAAAGTTTAATCTGTGCCTTTGACATTGCCATATAAAAATCGTATGACATTATGAATAGAACTATAGGATAACATAAAGAAAAACATTGAATTTATATGTAGTCTAACAACTGTTTCTGAGTTTTGAGATGATCACTTTTACTGTCAGATACTTTGTCACGTTCATTTTATAAGGTTAAATATATATCTCACAATCGAGGTTTTTCCTAATTGCGTTTCTGTCAGATCTGACAGATCTGTCAGATTTGGTTGACAATTCATACAAGGAAGGACATGTTTGTGTGTTGCATTTTTTATTAATTTGTACAGTTATCAGATCTGACTGATCTGGCAAAAACCGAATTAGGAGAAACCAAGAAATAAATTCCATGCAATTCAAACTGGCATGCGTAGAAAGGGAAAAAGTTTGTTTTATATTTCTGAAATAAACTTTACTTTAAAAACTCCTCTTCCAATATTCCGATGTCCCCACTTTCAAGGAGATTAACTTTCCTCTGATTAAACAAATAGATGTCATTTGTTACAAATCTTAACCGATCATGGGTCAGGTTACGTGACGAAATGTTGGTTAGTGATTGATGTTGTTTTGTCTGATGATTCTATAACAAAGAAAATACTGTTAATTAGACAATCAAAACAGTAATGATACACCAGGTTTGTTCTACTTGAAATTTCAATAAGAACTATCAGATTCAAAACTGGCAAAGGTAAAATAATGGATATATCACTCAAAGTGTTGATTACTAGGTGCCCGAGCGTTAGCTAGTGGTATATCTTATGGTATGGTATTTTGAATGTTATATTTTATATGTGTACTTCATGCTATGCAGTCACAGTAAAAAAAGTGATGGCCATAACGGTGAAATAATCCACACTTTATCTATTGGGTGACAACATACATGTGGTGTAAAAAAGGTAAAGGCTATGATTATAATAGTGTCCTCTATGTCAAATAATAAAAATATGAAGTGTACACTGTACAGGTTTGAAAAATACTTTATCTCGTCATCGGGATGCTATCCGAGTATTTTACTCCCAACACTGAATTGAATTGAATTTTAATTAATATTGAAACAAATAAATAGATGGCATAGCCTTTTGGGTGTACATAAAATGAAGACCATTTCAGTCTCTGCCCATGCCATTACGATGCAAAACACCCCAGCCCCTGCTACTATTATTACTATTATTTCACGGTAATAACACAAACAATAAAACCAAATTATGGAATTGAACACCACTATTTATGGTTTATGTCAAATTAAGTATACACAACCTGAATTTAGATAATCAAAAATGTGACCTTGAAAATCAACAACTGGTGAGTTGCTAAAATGAGGGCATGGTCTGTTTAAATTGATGTTGTTATCTGAGCCAAATTTAATTTAATGTTAACTTAGTAAAATATATTTCAAATATTTTGGTTTATACAACTCAGTGAAGTTTTATCAATTTATAAGTTTCACAACCATATTATCGATTTTGAAGACGAAAAAATGAAATGCTGTCTGTTAACATGTTTATATTGATGGCAGGCCTTCCGAATAACCTCCTGTAACCTGTTATTAAGCCTGGCTAGTTACTAGAAGAACATTCAAACTGAGGGCATGGAATCTGCGCCCCGTTTAGTCTGGCGTTTGTGTAGCGAAAGAAAATTAAGCGGCGGAATCATAGTACACAAAAACCTTTCAGAAGGGCGCGAAATGTAGTTTGTATTTATTGCCCGTCAATAGTGGGACATCAGAAAATTCCTGCTTTACCATTGCAGTTCAGTACACCATCACATAATTGTAGCCATAAAATTGCGCTTTATAAGTTACACTTGGCACCTTTATGTAAACAATTGATACGATTTCATATCTGGAAAAACACTGGGGTTGAATGACAAGCACAACATCCCAACTCGTGAAATTCCTTCTAATTTGGAAGCGTGTAGAAAAAACAGAAAGAACAAAATAATTCCACGCTTTTGATGTGCATTTGTTCCAAAACTGACAGGAATTTCATCCTCTAAAATAATTTTCTGCAATTAGAAAGGAAAAGGTAACGATTAAAAATATAAATGACTTACCTGATTTGCATAATCAAATTGTTAGTATTTTCCACCTGTATAAAGTGTAACAAGTCCGGCAATCACAAATAAAACAATTGGCAGTGGTGCTGTTCTGCTCATTGTTACTTCTTGAAGTGATGATGTTAAAGGCTAGCCCTGGGAACTCATGTGACAGATTTGTTACGTGAATGAATTGTCTCCACTTTGTGAAAAAATTGTTGTTTCTCTCCATCAGACCCGGGAAGCTCATGTGAAAAATTTGTTCTTCTTATTGGATTGTTTCCTATTTGTGAGAGATTTGTTGTACTCCCCACTAACACCAATGTTAAAGTTTTGGGCATATTCTATCACTTTGAAATGCCAAAATCACAGCATCTAGAAGTTTTGTGATTACATTTTGCTTTACTCTAAACTGTTCTAGATTCAGTAAACTAATTTTTAATTCACAATTCCTACTATAACCTGTGAAACAGGCATGTAAATGGTTAATGTAAACTATAAAATATCCCCTAAAGTTTAACATTGGTATCAATAGAGAGAAACAACAAATCCGTCACAAAGAGCAGAAAATTCATTTACGTAACAAATTTTTGACACAATTTTCCAATGACCTGTAAGGGTTACTCGGAGAATAAGTACTGACGCAAGGTCTGTTGCCATGACCAGAGGTATAACTATTGAAAATGAAAGGTGTTATTGCAGGACATCCCAATATGAATATTGTCATTCTAAGGGAATTATTGACTTGCACTCTTCACTGCTTAAAACAATTTCACCAGCTGTCTACTATTTTTCTAGTGCTCTTAAACTATGATCTCGTCCACACTAGTTAGTGTCTTTTTTATTTTTTCATAATGTTTACATTAGCCATTTAGATGCCTGTTTCATGGGTTTTAGTATAATATTTAAAATAAAAATTAAATTTACTGGATATGGACTGTTCACGGTACACTTATTGTAGAATTCTTTCTAGATGCTGAGATTTGGGCATTTCAAAGTGATAAAATATGCCCAAATTTTAAGCACTGATGTCAATGCAAAATGTAGCAAATCTCTCACAAAGTGGACACCAATGCCAGACATTCACAAATCCCACACATGAGTTCCTGGGCCCTGAGTGGTGTTATGAAGGAAATACTTTGGCAAGCCTATATTTCACAGTTTTTAATTAACGTATATCTGCAAGTTCCATCTGTGTATATCTGTGCCTTACGACATTCGTGATTTAAGCAAAACAGTTATCTTTACAGCAAAAGCATGTATCTAGATTGTACATTGTAGTGCAGATGGTGTAAAGCTTACAATTTTACATAAGTAGCATTTTATGCTGAGCTACCATAACTAAGATATTAAAAATTTATTTTGATCGTTTATTATCACACAAAATTTTCTTACCGTAAAAGCAATATATGTGCAAATTTTTATGATGTGTAGACTACGTCAGTGTACATTTTTAGGATGCTGTTCACAATAAATACATTGCAATTCAAATTGTATGTTAGAAAATTCGTCATTTATGCTTTTACAGGTGAAGTGTGTGACAATATGTTGGACAGATTTTAACAAATATAGCATTAAACAAAAGATCTATGTATGTGAAGATATCAGGATTTGCGCTGCTCAGAAGTTCGAAGGACACTTTTTGAGCACAGAGCGAATGAAAATGATTAGTTCCATTGGGAAGCATTGAGATGTAGAGTGCCCTAGTTTCTGAGGTTAGCTCTTCACAATTTATTTTATTTATCTTATTATCAGTTTGTTTCCTCGACTATAAACGTATTAACCTATTGAGGCAACGCGTATCCACAAGGATCTAGAAGTTTCTCACTGCTACACCACCACACGCAAAAGAAATACATACAACGTACCCTTGTTGGGTATTCATCGATAAACGTATGTAATACAACCTCTACTCTCAACAGCACCCAGTGAGCAGTGGTCCCTCTGTCCCTTTCTCTCACTGTTACACTAACTAATCCCCCCCATCCATCTGTGAGAAAGGTATAATTTATTAGTCAGAATCTCTTTTCGTATCCGCAGGGTGCGACCACCTGTCATTCGTGACCAGATATTACAGAACCAAAATGATAATTTCCATTAAAATCAATCTGTGTTTTAAGGTCACCTGTTATTTACGACCATAAAATTGGTCCCTAGGGGTGATCGTAAATGACAGGTTCACTCTATCTGGCGGGAGGAGTTCAGCTATGTGATCATATAATTACAGGTTTAAGGCTAGTTCAGACGTTAAACACGATGTTTTTATTTGATAAACTGCAATTGATAATTGCACACTCCTCAGGCAAATTAGACAGAGTACGAATTTAATTTCAGGGATTACTAAGGTTTTAAAGTCACTAACATCGAAAACACAAAATCTGCCCATGCCGCTATGAAAAGCAATAGTATAAAAGTGTCTGTCAACTTAAGCGATTCTTCACAATAAAGACAGATAAAATGATTAAGAACTGCATACTATTCCACTTATTCAAGGTTTTTCGAAATTCGTCTTTGTTAAAGTATTAGGCATATTTGCCGAAATAGACAAACAATTTTGTACCATTACCGGTTACCAAACTAAAATTGGTTACTTAAAAACGACCAATTTTAATAATTGACATTAAAATAGTCCTCTCTTTAGGCATTAATACTAGGTATTTTACTAATAATTGTATAAAATTCACTCTCATTTGTGTACGTCTTTGTGGGCTATTTAAATATTTCGGCATTTTAAACATCAATTTGTATCCTAAGCTATGTGTCCATCTACCGTAATCAAATGAAATATTACCCCTTTTCCGCGTAAACAGAAAATGGTCAGAAGTTAGTGTTGTACGTAATTTGCCGTGTCGTCAGATCTTTTAAAAAGATTCCAAAAGCAACCTCCCTATTGCACCTAGAAGTGGTCAGTAATAGGCTGATTGATGGATGAGAATCTATCCACTTGATGTACTCAGCTGTTAGATTCATAAATCATAACTGTTACCTTGGCTTGTGCAAGGTGTAATATTATACTAAAGGGGTGTTACTGGTCAATTGACCAATGAAAATGTTTGATCAGGGTAAAAGCCTTCTCACTCAGGACTATTTTGTGTACTTAATTGTTAAATTAAATTG
>JBCAUI010517356.1:0-12118 GCA_038406195.1 Haplosyllis anthogorgicola | reverse complement strand
AAATTGAAAACATATATTGGGGAAGGGTACACTAGTGGTGCAGACTACATAGAAAAGAGTGAAATGCACAAGGATGGTAAATGGGCTACAGAAGTTGAAATATTTGCTTGTGCACAGTTGGGAGGGAAAGACTTAATTGTCTACACTCTAAATGTGTGGCAGAGGTATCCAGCAAGTGGTAACAATCAGAAACCAAGTAAAAATGCATTCTATATTGCAAATCCTGAGGGATATCACTTCACTCCAGTAACTGGTATGAGATAATTCTTGGTTGCACACATGGTTGTACAATTTTGCACTTTCTTGGTCATAAAAATTCTTGGGCATACATGTACATCTATTTATTTTTGAATCTCACAATTGTTTTTCACACATTTAAATCCATTTGTTTTTTACAATTTGTATTTTGCACATTTACTCATTTACTTGCAATTCACACATATTGTATTTCACACTTCATACTTAATAAACAAATGAATTGAATTTGAATTAATTTGAATTAATTTTAACAATTTGTTTTATTTACATCATTTTAATTAGGGGCATAGTTTTTTTGGTATTTTGTATTTTTATAATCAACAGAAATAGAAATATGATGATTTATACTTTTTGATTGTTGTGAAAGTTATTACTGGCAGCAGTGTCATTTAGCAGCATAAGCTGAACCGGTCAAGACATTTGGTCATAAATTTTGTGATACTTTTTGATTACTGTTAAAATTATTCCTGGCAGCAGTGTCATTTAGTAGCATAAGCTGACAAATCAAAACATTAGGTCTGAATTTTCTGTTTTTGATTATTTTTTAACTTAAAACTGGAGAGTCAGATTGTTTCTTTGGGTGGTCATTTTCCATGTGATTTTGTAATCCACTCCACCATTTAAACCTTGCAGCACAGAGAAGGCACTTTTCTGGGTACTCATCCATATGTATAACACTGTGCTGTTTTAACAGCTTCTTCTTGGAGAATGTTTTATTACAAACTGTACATGAATATACAGTCAATTCAGTGTGACTTTTATAATGCCGATGGCACTCTGATTTAGTTTTGTAAACTTTCTCACACTGGGGGAATGGACACTTGTAATCGGCTTTATGTTTGTGTACAGTTTGATGTAGAACAACTTCCAAATTATATGCAAATCCCTTTCCGCATTTCAAGCAGACAAATTCGGGTGTTTGATGTTTCTTCTCGTGCTTTTCAAAGAGTTTTCACTGGAGAAGGATTTCCCACAAGACCTATCTCTACATAACCATTTGTAGTTATTGTGATCTGCAGCAAAATGGTTGTTAAGTTCCTTTTGGGTAGAGAAACATTTGGAACAGAATGTGCACTTTTTTATTTGACTTTTTCTTTTGTCAGCACCTGATTTTGTACCTCTTTTCTTTGATTACTTTGGTTTTAGCTTTCTTCATTTTCTTTTTTTTTTCTTTGGTTGTTTATCCTGATTTGCATCTACTTCGGGGGATGGGGGAGGCAATTCTTGGTCGTCCACTTGTACACTGTCCATTTCCTTGTCCTCCGGGGTGTACACATATTCCAACTTCACATTTCTTAAATTGTAATTAATTGAACAACATCTACATTTGACAGTTTTTCTAGTTCATCTTGATCTTGGACATAATCAGGGTCGTCATCAATGTCATTCTTGGCCTTCTTTTTAGGTTGTTGGGGATTTTGGAGGAGAGGTGGTGGTTTAGATTTGGCAGGCTTTGTTGGCTGAAATACTCCCTGGCCTAAGTAGACTAAAATGAGATCAACATCGTGGGGATGACATTTACTGGGTTCTCCTGTTAGAGTAATAGATGCAAGTCTTGCACACAATAGCAGTTTGAATATTGAACATACACTTAAGGATATATAGCAATTCATCACCACAGTGACCTTGGACATGCATCCAATCTAAGTATTCTGTCAGGGACAGGCCTTTTTTATCCAGAAAATCCCTGCATGTTCTTGAATCTTGTCTGGTTAACAATGGCAATATTCAACAAATCGGGCTCGAACTTCAGTCTTGTGTATTATCGATTTAGGCCCATAGTGGCTAAAAATGTGGAAGAGTAGATTATATTCTACAGAGTAGTCACACTGGAACAAAAATTATTTATTTTATTGTTTTTATTAGTTAATGTGGTTTGAATGGTTTTGTGAAAAGGGATAGAAATAAAGCAATTTTTGGTCATACAAAATAAATACTTACTACATGGAGAGTTAAATTGAATTCTTTTAGTCTCTCATTTGCTGCTGGAATACTAAGTGATTCCCTTTTGGGTATTTTAAATAAATTGTCATGAAAATCTTTAAGCAGATTAAGAGGTGTCGACAGCATGGTTTTGCCACAAGCATAAGGACAAAGTAGGTCAGACAGGGGAGGGGGCAGAGTACCTAGGTTTGCAATGGTGAGAAAGACTGTATGACCAAGAAGTGGCATAATGTGTATGCCGGGTCTGGTCTGCTGAACAAGTCTGAACATGTTATGGCAGAGGTCCATCCTGGGGGGGGTGGTCAGTCTGCAGATAGACCTGTCTCCACATTGACCTTTGTGCACTCACCTCACCTGAGGTCAATCCTTGAGGGGGTCAGTCTACTGAACAAGTCAGAACATGTTCTGGCAGAGGTCAAGAACTGGGAAAAGCAGAATTTCATGCAGGCCCTTTAAATATAAAAAAGGACATAGGAGTGGGTGGTCCATACACCTGCATTAGGCTATGCCAACTATGTCTAAGGTTGGGCTGTCTCACCTGCCACCTATCCTGTTGGGGGTGGGGAGGCTGACTGCTTTTCCCACATAGATTTCTGAAGTTTAGTGTCTATCTCCACTGATATTCATCCTATTGCTTATTTAACACTATTTTATGACCATTATGGGATGCATTTTTGGCATATTGTAAAATATGGATTTTGGACTTTGGACTGGGACAGACCAAAGTCAAAAATCCCATGTCCAAGGTCCAAAGGCCCATTATTTACAATATGACAAAAGCTCATCTGCCACATCCTGACAGTGCAGCCCACCCATTTTTGCTGCACACATAGCTGGGTGAGCTGCACTGTCTAAATGTGGTAGATGGGGACAAATGGTTTTTACTGTCTGGATATATGCGCTTTTGCTGCACCAAATATATATATATGTGCTTTTATTCAATTCTTAAATATGCATCAGACATATATTCTTTCTGTCTCTCTTTGTATTCCCGTCCAACAGATGGGTTCCATCTAGTTTATTCATAAAAATTTGGAAAATATACGTGATGAAATTTTATGTATGAAAATAAATTCATTAATTTTCTCACCATTGGCTTGAGTACTGACCATTGGTGATATTACGCTGAACAAAAGGATAAAAATTGATGTGCCTCTTTGTATCAAAAGATTTTCCATCCTGCAGCGATGCCTACAGATTGTGGTCATGACACAGTGCACGCGTCGCGAATTCGCGACGTTTTTCGCGACATTATTTTTCATGCCCTTGCACAGTGTATGCGATTATCGCCACAATTGTTATGAGTACAGCATGTCAAAATACAACTGTGTAAAATTTTTGGAGAATTGGAAGCATTTCCTTGTTTTTATTTGAAAACATGGGTGAATGTCTTGTGGATTTAGTTTGTCAAATTCCTGTCTGTGGAACAAACAGGATGAAAAATATAAAGACCAGGGATTAAAGGACATAAAGTGGATGGAAATTGGACATGAACTAGGGATTTCAAGTAAGTTAAAATTGTTTTTCTCTACACAAGTTTTCGTGGTTTTAAAATGAACACAAAAATTAAATTGTGTAAAATGTCAAAGAGCAAAAGTGGTGATGGTCTCTCAGACAAGAAGGTGAAATGGAAATTCTTTGACATGTTGTTCATTGATGTCTCTCTTGAAAAACGAATGTGAGTAGAAAAAGGATGGAATCAAATGTTAAGATAACTGTCAATAAAAATCATCACACCAGTAAAAGTAGTTAAATGAGTTGTGCAATAACACTACTTACCATTTAAAATTTGTGTCTGAGTATTAACATCTGAATTTCCTGTTCAACTACTTCCAATTTCAACTCCAAGTAGTTTCTTCTGGCTTTCAAAGCTGCAATTCCCATTGAGTTACATCCTTGAACCTGCTTATTTTTGGCCTCTAAATCGTGTAAGACTAAATTTACCAATAAAACCTGGAAAATCAATTCTCCCTTCTCAAAATTCAACTGGAGGGCACCGTTCATTTTTCTTTCATGACTTATCATTGGTGGATCTAGGGGGCACTGCTGGCATGCACCCCCAACAGCCCAAATGTTCTTCATTTTCATGCACTTTCTGCTAAATTATGGGTGAAAATAGGGGTGGTGCCCCCCAACAGGCTAGGTGCCCCCCCCCATGGGAAATCCTGGATCCACCCCTGCTTATTGTGCAAGAGTTCTGGTGGCATCGTTTTCTTTTTTCAGGGGTTGTGACAAAAGTTATGTAACTAGGGATTATCTCGAAAACAGGTTTTTAAAAATAATTATTAATTTCCTTGTCTTTCACATTGTACAAGTTCAGTATGGCCAGCAACTTAACAATAAGTGATGACAAAACACCAGGATTAGACTCAGATGATGAAATAGAATCTTCACCCCAGGACAGTGAGTTGTCAGGACAATGGCAAATTACCTTGCCCAAAACCCCCTGTACTCATTCACAAGGGAGATCATGCCATACACCAGTGAAAAAACATAACATAAACAAGGACAACAGGGTGGAAGAAAAATTATTAAAAATAATAGATACATGTACCAAAGACCAAACATGATGAGGATGAAATGTTTTGCTTGAGTTTAGCAGCATCCTTAAAGAGAATAAGTGATCCACAAAAAACAGAGTATGCAAAACTTCAATTGCAATAATGTTTGTACAATTGTGTCTATGGCCCTGCATCACAGGCAAACATTCTCCCAGATCAAAGCAATCAGTACAGTTATAATTACACAAATCTGTAACTTTTTTAAGTTGTATTGTTTTATTTTGCACAATACAATTTCTATTTTTGCAAATGTATACTGTAAAATTTGTTGTAAAAATGTCAGGAGATGTGTGCAGATTGATTTTGCCAACGTACTCTGCCAGCAGGGCTGGAGAAATATTCTGTGAAATATTGTCTAATCTGTGCTGCTATTTGATGGGGCCAGTTACCAACATGAACCATATTTTGTAATCCATCATCACAAACATGTACATTGTTGTCTATTACATTATTGGAAATTGTATCATTGCCTGATGTTAATATATTATGCAAAACTATAGTTGCTTTAACTACGGTCGTAACATTGTCAGGGTTCAGGTATAATCTTATATGATACAATGTCCACCTTTGTGCAAGAATCCCAAATGTATTCTCTACTACTCTGTGGGCCCTTGAGAGTCTGTAGTTGAAAATCTTGGTTTCATCTGTTAGGTGATTCCTTGCATACAGTCTCATTATATCTGTCCTTAATGGAAATGCTTCATTGGCAACAAATACATGGGGTACAGTAACATTATTTGGATCTTCAGGCAACACTTTAGAGTCAAGTATACCCAGGTTGTCAGCAGTTAATTTCTGGAAAAGAGCACTATGGTTTAGAACACCACTGTCATTTGTACTTCCATACAACCCAATATCCACAACAACAAATCTGTAATCCGCAGCTACAACAGCAAGGAGAACTATTGAAAAGTATGATTTATAGTTGTAGAAGAGGGATCCAGAATTGGATGGCCACTGAATCATGACATGTTTCCCATCTATAGCTCCGACACAATTCAGAAATTCCATCTCAGAGCAAAATCTGCCTCAATCCTTTTCCATAGATCTGGACATGGTGTCAGAATGTGAATCCCATTGAGAATATCCCAAATAGCTGAACAGGCATCCAAAATTATTTGCCTGAAGTTGTATGCAGTGGTTGTTATTGCATCACCAGTTGCCAGATACCTTCAATCAAAATTACAAGTTTTGTTACAATAGATAGTACCAAAACAAAAACACAACATATTTTGTCATTATTACTTATATTTTAGATCTTACCTTATACAGACAGCCAGTTTCTCTTCTGGAGAAATACTTGGCTGAAAGTTGGTGGTTGGTTTGTAGATCAGAGGTGTAATTTGGTCCAAAATATAGTCAAACTGATCAGGGGTCATACAATAATAAGTAAAAAATCTGTCTGGATGATTACATAAATCTTTGTACAGTGTATTGAATTCTCCAACATCATTCCTTCTCAAATTTGTAGGATGTACCCAATATTGCCTCCTATTTTGCCTTCTCAATAATAAAAAAGTGGCAGCAGCTTGTCTACAATTCATTTTTTTTTATACCAGATGACCACCCAGATGACCAATTGCATGGAAAAGGAAAAAGTTTAACCCCAATACAACACAAAAAATCATGCACAAAATCTCATTGAAAAGGGTCCCAGAGTAAATGGATCGCATGATGTGACAAAATCGCAGCAATGTCGTGTGCACTGTGCAAGGGTACTTTGAAATACTACTGCAGTGAAACTACCATGATATCATGACAATTTTGCATGCACTGTGTCATGGCCATAAGTAAATACAAGAATGCCTTTCAATCGAAGGCCGAACTGCTCGTCTTGCAAATAGTCATCAAAATGCCATTTGTATTAAAACATTAAAAGAATTCTTGACATAAACAAAATTTGACCTTCAAATGACCTTGACTTTCAAATGACCTTGACCTATATTTTTACCGTGACCTTGTGTATTACTCACAAATATAAGAACATATGTCATAAGCAGATAGCTGTCAAAAATTGGACTCTTTATTCTTGTGACCTTAAACTTGACCCAATGACCTTGGTACTCAAACTTGACCTAGATATTATAAAGATGTACTACCATACTGAAAATGAAGTTTCTAGGTCAAGTGGTTCAAAAGTTATAGCCTGTACAGACTGACACACAGACACGACTGAAAAAATTACCTTCCCGTATACGCGGGCGGTAATGAAAGTATCTCATTTGTAAGACGAAAAAAGTTAACCTTATTCGCCTAACAACTTGTAAAAATTATTACAGGACTTGGCTGGATCGTATCATGTGGCCTCTACTGACAGCATTTGCCCATCTGTGTAGTGCACTGGATTTTGTCCTTATAGAGATAATTATGGATGTGAAAAAGGTATGGTATATATATAAAATATTCAAGGTTTTTCCAAATTAAATTTTGTTTGTCTAATTAGGGGAATTAGCCTAATTCACCTAGACAAGCAAAAATTAACTTGGAAAACCCCCCAGTAATTACCTAATCTGAAATTTCAACATAAAAGCAGATAATTTGAATTTTTGCTTTATAATTTTAACAATAATATTAATCATGTATCACCTTTATTGAATAAATATTTTCATTACTTTTGTCGATGATAATGCTATACCATCCTTTCAGCCCAGCCCATTGGATGTGACGTTTTACCTGAAACTCGTCACCTTGATTATTATACTTGCCATATTTTGGGTCGATTTAATCCCTGGTGTTGGATTCGTAAATATCCCGTAATTAATTATTATCTAATATCTAATAACGGTGGGATTCCCCAGGCTGATGAGGGAAGTGAAGGCTGATAATTGGCTCGATGCCAGCACAAGTACACTTACCAGCCTGTAGCCGAGAGGGTACTTGTATCAACTACGTACCAAGATCACAAGCCCGGCCACAGACGGGCCAACAACTAGTACATATCATAACAAGAATAAAAGCAAAAAGATCACTCATAGAACATAGAAATAGAACCTTCGTAGATGTACTTGTGAAAAGAACATTTGTAAATGGTATTGCTTTTTTATTATTGTTACCATATTTTACAAACAATTAACGAGTTCTTCATAGTTTTACACTGAAGAATTTATGGCAACAAATGGTATCTTGCTAGTGTTGCTATGGTGTTCAAAACTGCAATACTAAAGTATACCTTCACCGATGGACAATGTACCTCATGTGTACCTGGTGTTGGATTCGTAAAATGACAATTATAGTTGGGTATTGAAAGAATAGTTTCCTAGATGTGGCAGTATGATGATTGAAAATGAAATGGGGTCAGATGAGACGTGAGTATGGGCACAGACACTAGAGATGACCCTCAATCATATTCCATCAAAAAGTAAATTTTGGAAAAAATATCGATATAAGCAGGGAAAAGTATCGATACAAGCGGGGAAATTAACATTAGGGTCAATGGAAGAAATTTGGCGCGGGATTATTTATCGATATCAGCTGGATATATAAGCGATATCGATACATCCGGGGAGAAGTGTGCAAGTGCTTGAATTTAAAATAAAAAGTACTCCAGTTCCCAATTTTTGATACCCATTAAAGATTAATGACCCCAATTCGTGTGACGAATTTAAGTTCGATGATGTACCTTTCCTCCTGTGTCATAGCTCTGTGTATGGCAATTGCCGGAAAGTTCTGTTCCACGAGTAACTGTGCGAGAGCCATGCATCTTTGTACCGATTTCACGAAGATGATCACCTAGAATATAAAATCAGTTGCAGGTTCACTCCAATGCACTTCTAAAGCATTTTCATACAGTAGGCAATTACGAGAGAACCAAAGTAAATCAAAGATAGGTAGGGTTGGTTTTCTAATAATGCATTCATGATCTCAGCGACAAGCAAGACAAAACAGTTTACCTGATTGAACTCCAGGAGATCAAGAAGCTCAAACAACTTTCTGTTCTTCTCATTGTCCTTCAGCTTCACGTAATGTTGTTGCAGACCGTGCAGTGTAAGCTTGGAGTCATCGTCCACGTAAACTTCCATAGGCTAAAAAAGGTAATTATTCTATGTGTTGGTAGGCCCGTCACGAGCCTACTCACATTACGAATAGCTTGTAGGTTCTATGTTTTGGTCGAAATTAATTTTCTTGACGTTTACACATTTTTTACAATATCTTTTTTTAACGATCGATTTTTTTGCCCATTAAACCGAAGTAAAGCGTTCTAATTTGCTAATTTATACTAAAGGAAATGGTAAATTGAAGAAAATATGAATGGTTGAAGCTGTGATTCTTTGCCGTCTATTTGTCTTCTGTGTCCATTCATTGCTGCACTTCTGCCGAATATGCCAACAGCCCACGTCACCAGCGTGTAAGAATTAGTAGTGGTATCCCAGAATTACTTGGCAGTCTCACCACAAAGCCTCTCCTTTCTTTCGTCTTGATCCCCTAAGAGGGCACACCCGCTATCACCATCACTGCACACTGACGACTGTTGCGAACTCATGTCGTGTAACAAAAATCAAAACAAAAGCGCAACGCCATGTAGGTTCTAAACAGGTCCCTCCCACCCAATCGAGGTACTGCGACTCTTCTGGTGCACCGTCTTCCATGTTGATAGAACCATGGCCAGCTGGGAGTGGGGTCGGAATCCCTACTCGGTTCAGGACCCCTAGCCACCCCTGCAACTGACCGTCCTGGTTCTGTTACGATGGATCGTCCTCTGCTTGACAATATTGGTGAAGCTGAATTCATACTTCCGTTCCCACTGATCTTTCAAAAAGTAACCACACAAAATTTTCTACCTCTAACCTGATTTGTATAAATTATCACAATTTTTAGCATAACCGATTACATTTTGTACACATAAAATTTCGAGATTTAAATACTCTTTGTATTCCACACTGCATTTCTTTAAAATTAACAACTTCATTTTTAAATGCGAACAAGCATCTTTCTACTACAGAATATTTCAGTATCTCAATTTTGAACACCCTTAGAAATACCCACTTTAGAAATGCACCTGTTGGGATTTAATCTTCCTTCTAAAAAGTATTCTAACGTTTCTGTACAAACATTTTATAATTATTCTTTATAATCTTGCCTCAATGTATTACGGCTCACAAAAATGACCGCTTAAGTACTGTAACATTACATTTTCTTGGCGGCATCTTCTCTAATGCATTCCAACATTTTTCAATTTATGTACATGTCATGCATTACTTCTATTTAACAATTTCTTAACTTTGCAGAAAACATCCTTCACTTCTGTTCTAACTAGCCAACAAGTCCTGTACACACAACTTTTTTTCCTAACATGGCGTTGCAAGAAATGTGGCACCCAAATGTTCTTTTCTGTGGTATTTTTAACTTCCCTCAGTCCAACACACATGTACAACATTCACTGAACTGGCTGTTTTCTCCAGGCCTTTCACATCCCTCCTCTCTTTAGACGTGAATTTGCAGTCTGTGACTACAGGTATTTGCAAAGTTCACCATGATTTAACCTCAACCACATTGGATGTGCTAGCCAGGAGAGCAGTAATCAAGTAGTGAGAAAAGCCGCCGACCAACACCAAGCTTCAGGCTCGTGTAGAGTTGGCGTTCTTGTATATTTACATCTTGCATAAACTTCTTGCAGATTGGTCGTATTTCCTTTGACAGTGTAGCTGAAAACATCATCACTTGTTTCTCGTGTGGTGTCATTCTGAAGATATCTTGTACATCTCTTCGCATATCTGAAAGTGAGAAGGGTATTGTGCTAAGTAAATTTTTCGCGTAAAAGATGGTGGGGTTGAAAGTAAAGAAATGTTAGACAAAAATTCAGATTTTTAACTGTTCTGTCCTCAGTATCTTAATTAAGTTAAAATACAGACTACTTACCTAATGCTTCTAACATTTTGTCACACTCATCAAGAATGAAGTGCTTGATGTTCTTCATGCTCAGAGACTTTGCGCGGGCAAGGGCCAGGATACGACCAGGAGTGCCAACAACTATGTGTGGGCAATTCTTCTTCAGTACCTCCTCGTCTTTTTTGATGGGCATTCCACCGAAAAATACAGCCACCTTTACGGTGTTCATGTACTTGCTGAAACGTTCATACTCTTTGCTGATCTGGAAAGCCAGCTCACGAGTATGGCACAAGACCAGGACAGAAACCTGAAAGTTCAATGTTTACATGTACTTTACAATACAAAAATCAATGATTTTTGTTTTAATTTTTGCCACACACTACCATTTACCCCTAATCAACAGTAGTATACTTTTTTACCTGTCCTTCCTGTGGCTCAATTTGCTGCAAAGTAGCCAGTACAAACACAGCCGTCTTTCCCATACCAGACTTTGCCTGGCACAGAACATCCATGGACAAGATTGCTTGTGGAATACATTCGTGTTGTACTGGAAAAGAAAAACTTTCGTTTAATTTTTTTTTTTTTTTGACAAAGTAATTGTTACTTCCATTAAACATTGATGTGAAAAAACTGACATTTAACCCTACTTGTTCTTCAAAAGAAATTGCGACGATCGATTCTTGGTGTAGAACCTAAGCACACTTTCAAGAAGATTACGGTACGACAAGCCTACATGGTCCATCTTACCTTCTGATGGATGCTCAAATCCACAGTCGACAATAGCTCTCAACAGTTCTGGTTTGAGAAGAAAATCTCTAAATCCTGAACTGTGGATGGACACATAGGTTCCCTTCACATCTTTTTTCTGGTCTCCTTCGCCCGACCCCTCTCCTGCGGTCTCCTGTACTTCTTCATCATAATCTAACAACTCCTCCTCTCCTGCATTTTCAACTTCATTATCTGCCATTTTCTTGATTTGGCTTACTGCTAAATAAAAGGAAACAACACTAAACACAACTGAATCGTCCCACTTATTCTTTGTTTTATGATTGCACAACCAAGATGCAAGACCTTGCAAGTTGCCGGCTTCTGTACGTGAAAAAACACCTCATAAATTTTCAATTTACTAAATAATACTTTCCAATATTATGTTTCAATGTTACTTTACACATTAGAAATTATGTTTACAAACTACAAACGATGTTTGGGACTTTGTTCATGCTAGATTGATTGGATTTAAACTCACCTTTTTTCCTCCGTATCCCACGCTAAATATGGCGGATAATTGATTCTGAGGCCAGGCAGTCCGGGCAATGTCTGACGGGCAACACAGCTTACGATGTGGCCAGTAACTCGGCCTATACAACGCGTCGATCAAGGTGTGAAGCTATACATGATTGGCTTTCAGCATTGAATGTAAATACAACAAAACATTGAGAATACCAATAAAAATTTAACGCGTGTAGTTTTGGGGGTGTGGGGTGGGGGGGGGGGGGGTGAGTTACGGTGCAAATTTGAAGGTTTTTAAC
>JBCAUI010517345.1:0-12118 GCA_038406195.1 Haplosyllis anthogorgicola | reverse complement strand
AAACTATTGACAAAAATTTAAATGAGTACTGGTTTTCTCCAAAAAATAGGAAAAAATAGGAAAAATCCTCAAAAAATTGGAAAAATAGGAGTACCCTCAAAAAAATAGGAAAAAATAGGAACTTGACGCCCTGGTATTTACAATTGCATGCAAAAACTGATTTATCATGAACAAGCCTGTGATATTCACATTGGCGGGTCTAGGGGTGGTGCCAGAGGCGCATGCCTTCCCTCTCCCCTTACAACCCCAAAATTTCTTAATTTTCATGCACTTTTTAGTTATTTTTACACAACAAATGGGTACAAATTAGGGCGCCCTTAGGTTCCCCACCCCGCTCCTGAAAATCCTGGATCCGCCAGTGATCCATACACTGCTGAGCCTGAGAAATCACGAAAAGCAGTAAATTTTTGGACGTCTGTCCCCTCTCGGATCCACAACCATTACAGTTTAAACGTTGTAATTCTGTCTGTGGGAAAACATCACAAAATTTTCTTTCTGTTCCTTAGACAATGTTTAACTGAATTTTATTCATACAAACTAAAAGCCTAAAAAGGTTAACAAAATGAATATTGCAATTTTCTATGTGCCACAGGTTAACATGGAATTACATCACAACGATAACAAAATCAGGGAAGATACCAAACGAGATATTGCAAAGCAATTTGCTAATCTTTTAGTGGAGCAACTACAAGTACCCATTGATAGGCAAGTTTCATCCCATAAATAACAAAAATAACATTTCTGAGAATTTTTTTGGACATGACACAAGTAATCGGGTGTAGTTGCCACTTGCTAATTACAAACAGTTCATGCAAAAGGTACTGTTAAGTGTGTCCTTTAAAATTTCACAATTTCTACAAGCAATGGTCACCACCCAAGTGATAAAAAAATTCCCGATATAAAGAGCTGTATCTTATTTGGATGATATACGAGACACAAGGTTATTATCGTTCAGATTTTTTTTTTTATAAAGAACATTTTAGAAAGACAATACCGTTTGAATAATTATGACGATACTACCGATTAATGTAGCTCAAATTAGACCCAGACTAGCGAATTTGATTTTGTGATCTCTGTAATACTAAATATCTATGTACAGCTAACAATTGCGATTATTCTTTTTGGCACAATCCATTTGCTCTTCAAGTACATGAAGACATATTTTTGGGTGTACATACATTTTACAATAAATTTACTGTAAAAAAAATTAATTCAATAACCCTTTTACCTGAAAAGTAGAATACCCCACCCCTTCCCCGAATCATTCATAATAAAATTAAATACATGTAGAGCAAAATGCTCATGATCTACCGAAAATAAAAACCTAGACATTTAAAAATACATGTACATATTGTGTGTCTTGCATGACCTGTTTCGTTTGAAACAAGCGTAAGCAATTAGCAATTAGTCAAAATCAAACTTTACAACGAGTTTTGTATCTTGTTTCCTTTAGGATACTGGTCCTGTTTTTCGATACCAGATGTACAACAATGCAGGAAGTAACAACGGAATTGTAACTAATTGTAAGGCTCACATTTGGTATTAAGTTTTATAAGCTTACTTTTGTATATTTTACATTTTATTGCAAAACAATCAGCGGCAAAATTGGGTCGGACAGTAAACCTTATGGTAACATGTTTTTTTTAAATATTTGTTGTATGTGCACTGTTAAGGTACTGTTCAATTCCATAATGAATAAATATTTAATTACGAATGGAACTTTGATGAGTACAGTTTTCAATGACATTGCAGACCTATATCGTTTTGTTATATAAAATATCCTTAACAATATTCTATATATCCAGTAAAGCACACAGAATAAGTGAAAATATAAAAATCTTGTGCATATTTTTAGAAACATGAATTCATAGCACCAAAGATACAACTGATCACAAAAATAAAAACCTTACAATTGTCGCAGGCCTACATGCTTACGTTTCGATGAAACTAGCGAATCAAAAAACTTGTACAGTCGAACCCCTCTTGCACGGAGCCCGGCTTGCAAGGACACCATGTCATCCCCGGACATTTGAGCTCAGAATTTAACTTATTCTAATGTAATTCACGGACACCATGCCATGCACGTAGTCCCTGGACACCCAATATTAACCAATTGACAGACAAAGATCCCTAAATATGGAATTTATTCCAACATCTTCTACACATTGTGACGCAGCATTACGATAAGAAATGAGTTGCTGAACATAATTTTGAAGCAGATTGAGCCACTTATATCATGTTTTGAATATTAACAGTTACCAATGCATTCAAACTATTGATATTGATGAATTTTAATACGTTTCCATATCCTTATTTTAACAAATGATTTCAACTAATGTGTAATTAAGTGGCAAGGTATAGGCTGATATTCCGTGCCTGACCCCTCTTGCAAGGACACCATGCCATTCCCGGACATTTGAGCCAAAAATTTGAAGTGTCCTTGCAAAAGGGGTTCGACTGTAATCACTTTCTGTTTACGCGAAAGGCAAAAAACACAGCATACTCAATAAGGGTAAATATATCTTCATCAGATCATGAAACTGCTATTGATTTTTTTCGCTGAGCTCATTCAATTCAATTATTGCTGGGCGCTAAACTTTTAATAGTAATTTCATGATCTGACCGCAAACGGAGACTTCTTGTAAATTGAATTGAACTTGAATTAATGCTGAAACATGTAAGCATGGCATAAAAGCAAATATTTTTGCTTGTACATAAATGAAGACCATGTCAACCCCTGTAAGTTCGTTCTCCATCCATCTGTGTGAACAAGGTTTACTGCTCCTAAAATGCAAATGAACCTCCAAAATATTGTCCTACTGTTATTGCGAATAAAAGGTTATTGGTCTTCTTGCTATGGCGTATGATTTCAGTCCTTTCACAATAAGAATAATGAAAAAATTGTCAATGAGATTTCTGTGATCCAAATTCATGTTTACACAGCAGTAAAGCAAAGAGGTGAGAATTCAATTTATCTTTGACTTGTCAGACATGTGATTGATTGGGTGTAAGACTGGTGATATGAGGTCCTACCCACTCTGTATGAACATCACTTACATTGCCAGGACAATACATGCAAACATAGATAACCCAACAAATAGCTCCATTTGGAAGCCAATTTATAATCTTAGATATGCTATATGTTTAAGAAAATATCTCAAGGAAAAACCTGTACTTTGCACATAGTGTTCATACGTTTAGACGAATTGTCATCAACGCCATTGCAATGGGGATGTCTGAGAGGGAAAAAGCGGGTATCACATGTTATATGATAACGTATGCAAAATTGTCGGATAAATATTTGGCTTTTAATCGTTGCATGGATGTTTGCAGATCCATCCATATGATACATGAGGAAATTATTTGCTATTAAATGCATACATGTTCACAATATCACTGTCTGAGCAAACACAATCAAATGAGGCATTTTGTACAATTAAGAGACTCCCTAATTACCGGGCAGGTACGTGAAAAGGTAATGTTTTCCGTCGTGTCTGTGTGTATGTCTTTCTATCTGCCTGCTCGAGCCATAACTTTTGAACGGCTTGACTTAGAAAATTAGGATGGTGGTACATCTTTATGATATCTAGGTACCACGGTAGCAAGGTCACTGGGTCAAGTTCAAGGTCACAACAAGAAAAAATGTCCAAAATTTGCCTGTCATCTGCCAATATCATGTGTTCTTATATTTATGAGGAAGACACAGGGTCAAGGTCAACATATAGATCAAGGTTATTGAAATGTAGAGATCATTTAAGGATCAAATTGCTGTTTTTCATGAATTTTTTATGTTTTAATGGTTATGGCATTTTGATGACTTTTAGCGAAGCAGGCGGTTTGGCCTTCGATTTAAAGGCATTCTTGTTAAGTTTGTTTCTAACTTTTCTGCATTTTATGTATACCATCAACATTGAAAAACTACTGGGGATGTTTAATGTGCAGAATCAATCACTGAACAAAGGTCCTTTTGATTTTGAGACAGTATTGACTAAATTCTCTCTGAGTTTTAGCTACTGCAGATAATGAAAGGTTTTTCGCTATGCATTTTCCTAAGCCTGGTCAGTTTCAGCATCATTTTCATATTAAACACGAGTTAGCACTAGTATTGTTGTTTATTTCCAAAAAATTGTTTTGACACTGAAGATATTATAAAGAGATGCATCAACAAAGACCTTCCTACTAATTAGTATCACTGAAGCCACAACAAAATCGAAAGCTAATGTAACTTGAGTCCAATTAATTTACCTAAAGAGTCAATAAAGCATCGTCGTCAAGTGTTTGAGTGTCATCAATTCGTCAGGACTGAGGAGGGTGTTTACAAAGGCTTCAGATCAAGGTTAAGAACATGTCTATACTAGTTTGCTCCCGTGCTTTGCATGGATTTATGTGGTAAAAAAGGATAGCGGAAGAGTGTAGAAAAGCCCCCAATAGAGAACACCCAATGTATTTGTTTTTGAAGGAGCACGGTCCGAATGTTATCGAAATATCGAGAATTGCCATGGTGTACCTTTTTGCGCGAAATTCCCAGAGAGTGACAAATTCATTGGGACTGGCGACTGACCATGCTAGGTGGTGGTGGTTGGGGCGGGTGGGGGTCGGTGGGGGGCGGAGCAGAATTTCTAGAAACTGTAATGGTAGGTGAGAAGTCAACTCAAGATTTCTGTCAATCCAATAAGACGTAATGTCATATTTGGTATTTCGCTTAAAATGGGTTTTATCAAATAAAACTAGTCTCCCTTGGATCGGATACAATAATGTGGAGAAATGCGTGACTCAAGGTAAGTGGACATAAATGTGTTAGTTGCCCTTTGTGTTAACATTGGCGGATCCAGGATTTCCCGTACAGGGGGCCCCCGGCCCGTGGGGGGGGGGGGGGGACCCCACCCAATTTTCCCCCCTTTTCCCCCAAAAACCAAAAAAAACTGCATGAAAATGAAGAAAATTTTGGCCGTGGGGGGGGGGGGCACACACCTCCTGTGCCCCCCTAGATCCACCAATGGTTAAGATGCTTGGAAGATGCAATACTACTTCATACTTACAGAAGGAGGAAGGAGTCCTTTGTTGAGCCTTGGCTGATTCCAGACTATCAAATCGGTCCACCACATATGTCACTTCTGCCTTCATTTTGTTGGTCCGCCACATATTAGTTTTAATATTTTCCTTTTATTTTGAAACCAATAGCCTTATCATGTAAATAAGCATTCAGTACGTGATAGCACTATGAATGGTATCATATGATTGTGGAAACAATTTCCAGCAACTAGCATTGAGTAATAGAGGCCTGATTTTTCTAAAAATTAGATCACTAATTCTCTTATGTTGTTAAACATTGAAAATAGTTTCCCCAATAATATGGTACCTTTCATAGCTCTAACATACTGAATACTTATTTAAGTGAGCAGGTCATTAGCTTAAAACAAAATGAATATAACGAAATGTAAACAAATATTCCACCATATAAATTTTGCCATTTCTTCTATTTTATGTTTATTCCACGGCACAAAAAATTGTATGGGATTTCTTGTATTTGGACATTTGTGACGGACCATGTGGTTTTTATGTGGAAATAGAGAGCAGTAGTGATATATATGGCGGATCGATTCGATAGTCGGTGATTCGGTTGTATGAAATGGAAATGAGTTGAAACGTGATATTCCTAAGCGAGGTGTATATAACATGTTTGTTAATCAGTCATTCACTTTGTGATCAAGTAGGCCTGACAACTTGTGATTCTTTGCAAAACTGCAAAATATCACTGACAATTTTATCCAGATTTGTTTTACATTTTAGCCCATTTGTTAGGTAAAAAAGTCGACTTCTTACCTGCTTTACACTTAATCACATTTAGCAGTGTACATTAAACGTGTTATAAACTAAAGTGAAATAAAAAGAATTTCATGTGAAAACGTCATTATTAGTCAAAATTATAAACATTTTAAAGTAGAAGAAGTTGTTCCAAACAGTCACAAAGCTGCAATGCCAGCTTAGTAAGCACAGGCTGGATAACATGGTGGCTGAGAAGTCATCTCAAACTTTCTCTCGATTCAATCAAATAAGTTACCATCTTAACTTCCAGCATAGGAAATTGATCTTACAAGTTTAAAGTGTAGGGTTAGGCAATACACGGAATTCGTATCAGAAGTTTAACACGGTACCTTATTGGCGCTCCCTTATATACATTTATGTACACAATTCATACGAATTCTGTGTAATGAGTACAAGACCACTTTACCCAGTCAACAACCGCATAGCTTGAGTAACCCGGTCCAGATTAAATGTAAATTTCTTGCTCTGAAAGGATGACGTCAATTTAGCTTACAGTTTTAATTTCCATGCAATGAAACAAAAAAAACATTTTTATTTGTTGCTATCTTTTAAATTGAGCAGTTTAATTGTTTTTCTTGGTGATAATGCCAGGTGTTAGACAATAAGTATTTATCCATTTATGAGGTATAGATTTTGCTCGTTTTCTGAGATATCATTGATTCTGAGTCAGTTATTGACAGAAGAGTCTTGTAGGCATAGGTTTTGTATTTGCATTTCATAGGTTTTGTATTTGCATTTCATGCCAGTTGAAGTTAGACCAAATCACTGAACGATGGCCTGCACCTCTCCCTTCTCTTCAGCAAATATTGATACATTCTTATGTTATGTTCCTCAAATGTGGACTTGGAGAATTTCATTCCTGCATAAGTATTTCATCTGCAATATTCAAGATTCCAAAAATTCTCCATGTTGTATTTAATGATTTTCCTATCAATCAAAAATAATAATTCAGTTTTGAAATAATAGAAACCAAGTGAGTTTTTGTGAAAAGGACAAAGGAAATTCTGTTGTTCGTGGATTCACTACTAGACTAAAATCTTTACAAAGTAGACTTTTTTCCAAAGTTTTTTGTTGAACCAGGGTCTATTTGTGGGGCCACTGAATACCCCATTTTTGGACTTCATGTGACCTTCCCTATGGGTTTTAAAGCCAGGGTGAATCTCTCACCTGCACTCTTTCTTGCTTGTGTGTGGTGATCCCAAAGGTCACCTCTGGTGCTACACCTGCCTTTTCCACCAATATGGGTGTACACTGTTGTATTACATCTGGGCTTGCAACAGATTGAGCCCAGTACTGACCCGCTTGTTTGTAGCATGCCTGCAGTATGTTGCGTGTGCATACTAGCAGTTGCAGGCAGGCAGGAAGCTGTAGCCTATCAGCCAATCACACGCAAGCATCACCCAAGCTGTTAAACAATTTCAAATTCAAATTCAGTTTAGATTGAGACTTCCAACATGCAACATGTATAATGTTTTGCAGAAATAAAGTACAATCTTTTCTCGGTTTAAAGCAAACCTATTACTTTTATTATTATTTCTAATATTCCGGAACAAGCTTACAACAAGCTAAATAGCGACCACCGCAAGATAATACAACTGTGTCAGTGTACAAATTTTTGTAGACTTTGATAGTTTATATCTGGGTCGATTTCTTTTGTTAAGAAGTATCCCTTGAAAAGAGTGTGTTTTCTGCAGTGTCTGTGTCTGCGTCTGTGTCTCTGATATGTGAAGCCCAAAACTGTAAACATTTGTAATAATGAAATACATATATTGAAGAAATATCATGTTTCATGCTTATTTGTCATACACAAAGTTGAATATTTGGCTCAAAATTTACCATTTTTGTATGAAATTTGTCATCAGCCCCAGAAACTCAGACAGTTAAAACCATCTGTTTCTCTTTCTCTCAGTAAAGGCCCTATCACCTATATTTTGCTGCAGGACTACTTTACTCAGTCATGAGAGTGCAAGATTTCTATTTTAATTTGTTCTTTTGATAAGTACAGAATCTTTTTAAGTAGTATTTGGAGCTTGTCAAGCAGTTAAAAGTAAAAATTTGTCTGTTTATTGAAGGGAGGAGAATATGAGGATCAGGGCTTAAGATCATGTGACAAAAATTTAATATTTTGAATAATTACTTTAATGTGAAGATAAAACAGGGAAATTTAACCATGATTTTCCTGTGAAATTTGTAATCGGCCCCTTTAGAGAGACGCAGACAAAGGAGACACAGACACAGCTTGAGAACCATCTCCCTTGAAAGTACAGAGTGGACACTTTCGAAACAAATATGGTTACGTATTGACACGTATCCCGCATTCAAATCAATGGGTCGTTCAATGTCTTGAAACACATTTTGAATATGTCCACCATTTCGATAAATTAGGTGTAAAAGTGAACTAGTCGAGAATCTTATCTGAAGTTGATCTGGTAGCGTTTGGTAATTATCCAATACAACGCTACACTTAACGCATCGATTTCTTGAAGTTGGATGCGTTAACGTTTTCTTGTTTTGTTATTTAAGTTTATGAAAACACGCTGCAAGTTGTAACAATAGTGTAGTCTAAAATTTCCAGCGAAATCACAGCCAAAGGGAAACATAGGGAAAGAAGACTATTGCGTTCCGTTGCTAGGCAACGACGTCAAAAATATTTCGCTGTCTTCTATTCGTTCTCATGGCCTCAATTCTCAAAATATTAAATTTCATGTTTCACACACTAAATGAATGTTAATTATCCATTTAAAATGTGTATGAAATACTGTGGAATTTACGATAAAGATTGGCATTACAGGAGGCGATAGCACACAGATAAAAAGTACGAAAAAAGTTTCATTACTTTTTTCCCAGATTTGTCCAAATTTATTAGTAAGTTACACTTTTATCAAGTGGTTTACAAATTTGTCATCGATGATAAGAATCGTTCTTATGACTTTTGAGGTAACATTTATAAACATTTTGATGAGGCCCATAACAATTTTTGTCAGAATGGTCTAATTTGACCTCAAAAGTCGCATTAACTTACAGTTTCAATTGATACGACTTTTTTGTGCCACTTCGGTGAAATATGCCACCATAGTATCTTCAACAAGTACCATAAATATTCATATGACTTTCACCATGCAAACACTGATACATTTTGCATTTGACGGAAATTTTTTATCGTTTTATCATCTTTGAAGTTTGTGTTTGTTTTTATGAATTTTTATGATTCTGAACAAATGTAATGAAAATACCACTCCATGAAATTGTAAAAGTTACGTTTCATTAAACATTGTTTTAGGCTGCGCAACTTTCACATAATACGGCTGTGGATGACATTTAGCCAGTGTAAATGTAGTTCCACTGGAATTTTCAATCTAATCAATTATTTCCAATTTACACATGTTCGTTTTTGTACCGTAATTGTTTACACAAATGGACAGTGTAAATGTGTACGTAAATTAAAACTACGCTGGCTTGATCTTAGGCACAATGGTTTTCTTTTGGGATAACATAACTTTATTTAAATGAAATTTTCAATCGTAAACAAAATAAAAACATGCAAGAGATCCTCAAAGAGGTCATGAAAGAGATTATGCAAGAGATCAAAACTTTTAAGCCTTCAGTCCTCGCGGACAAAGCAGTGATCTCTAACCACCTAAAACAGTTTATAATTAGCCGTAATATTTGCCGGCGGAGGAATACATTATCAGACAATAATTACTATGGCAATACAGTTTATTTTTTTTGACAAGTGCAAAGTGCAATACACCTGCACGGTTAATGTAAAGCTGGAACTGTGACAATACAGCCAGCTCAGTTCTACTTTAGCTTTGAGTTTCATTCAGTTTATTTGAGGAATATGTTTAAACTGTAAGTTTATTTTTGTTTATTACTTTCAAGTATTTTATGTTGCAAAAGGTTTTTTTTTGATTAGAAACAATTAGAAATGAACATTAAGTGGTTCTATATTACAAGATTTAAAAATATTCCTTTTAATTATCACAAATATTCTAGGTTTGGCAGGTGAAATTAAACTTTTATTGGTCGAAGAACTTATGATAGTGATTAATATTGTTTACTTTCTAATTAATCCCCAATAAATGCCTGCAAAATCTGTCAGCTCTGCCAGATTAATATTTTCGAAAAACATAGAAAATGCAGGAAAACGTCTTTGTGTACTCAACAATTCAAAGCACAATGGGAACAAAGATAGTAAATGTGATGGTTAGATTCTGTGATGGCATAATGAACTGCAATGCAAATTGCAACCACCTAAACAGTTATGATACGCCAGGTGCTAGTTATTAGAGAGTCGAAAGTAACTTTTACCTGTGGGTGCGACCTCTAATAGGTAGCACAAGGCTCTAGTGATTTTGCTAGTCGAATATGATACAATAGGGATCAAAATGTAGCTTGTATGTATTACCCTCCCACAACTGTGGGGCAGCAGAAAATTTCTATGCCTTACGACTGAAGTTGAGCACACCATCAGCTAATCTTAGCTCTAAAATGGAGCTTTGTGATATACACTTCGTACCTTACTGAGACAAAATATTGACAAGTATCGTTTACAGACACACATGTTTTATGTATGTACATAACTTTATCTGTGGTGCTGGTTGTAGCGTTCACGGACTTATGACATTAAATATTTTAAGTAAAAGTGAGACTCTCTGTTGTTGTTACACTGAGATTTGAAAAAATAACGAGATATCATAGGATCGCATTAAATATTCAACCTAATTTACCAAATTTTCCAGACATGTCAATTGTGTTTGAATTGCAATCAATTTAAATGCAAGCTTCTTGGTCATCTTTTGGCACCAGGACTGAATTTAGTCTTGAACAATATTCCATCATTGGACTGAAATTATTATTAACCTGAACTGAAAATTGTCCTGAGACAAAAATCTGTTTAAAAATCAGACATTTCATGTGTCTGGAAAATTAGGTAGATTTTGTAGATTTCGTAGAGATTCAAATAAGAAAAACCCTCATTGTAAATGAAATGATATTAAAGGAGCTGATTTCACTTTCTTGAAAATGATTTCTTTCATCATGTTGCATGGAGGCCGTTTTCCAACAAAATTGAAAACGGCAGAGAATATCGGTGGTTATTTTTGGTAGAAAGTTTCAATGACCATTCACTTAAGGTAGTACTTAAAAATAAACAATGCAAATGCATACATCATAATAATGCAATATCATCAGTAAGATCAGAACTCACTAACATCAATTGATCTCCTGTTAAAGTAATGACATGATTAGGCCTTTTATGGGACAGTCCATTTCGCTGTTGCAGGACACTATCATTGAAGGACCCTATTCTTGAGTAAATATTGATACGCTTTCATGGTCCTCAAATATTTAGTGAGTAGTGTGGCTTTGTGTGCAAAATCTTAGAGTGACTGTTCATATGAGCAATCAATTGAGTGCATATTTGTTGAAAATATAAATGTCAAGGTACTAATTCGAGAGTATTCGGGTTAGGCCGTTACGGGCGGAGCGTCTAGGCCCGACAAGGCTGAAGATCCCGCTCTAACGCCGTACTTCAAGGCTTTATTGGTCAGTCGGTACGGCGGCGGCACAAAAAATAAGAGTTGACTAAATGAAGGGCGACTCCACGTGGAGCACCTGTTGGATAAAGAATAATGGACGATAGTCGGATATGAGTGAACGTCGGATATGGGTATCGGGGGTCCGAGTATCGAGTGCGCGCGGTCCTTCCCCTAACCATATTGATACTGCCTTTGAAAGGGCCTAGAATCCCACATGAAGTACTGTGAGGGGGGGGGGGTGTTCGTTGGAAACACCATTAACCAATCACTGGTACTCTAGACTGTGAAGCTGTAGAGGTACAGCTTCACTACAAGTATATCTACTACTCAAAGATTGAATAAAGTAGAGTACTGAATATGAAGTTGTTGTGAACATATACAAGTATAGCTGTTGAGCTATTGAGTCACTTTGTTGTGACACAGTTGCTTTGTTGTGACAACCTGAGTCTCCTAGAGTCTCAAGGTCATCGGAAGTAGGAAGAGTTGCTGCCCCATGTAGGAGTGTGCCACCCAAACCTGCTGATCACCTTCACTGGACTGGTAAGAGTAGCTGCCCCATGAGAGAGCATGCCACAGGATCAGTGAACTTCTCATCATCATGCAGCCCCATGAGAGTGTGCCAATGCTGAGGTTTGGACAAGCTGCTGCTCCATGTGAGAGCATGCTGTCAGGATGTGCTGCCCCATGTGAGAGCACCATTAACACTTGAAGACATTCCAGTGTTGCAAGTTGTCAACACAGCTTGCCACACA
>JBCAUI010517334.1:0-12119 GCA_038406195.1 Haplosyllis anthogorgicola | reverse complement strand
CAATTTGTAATGGCAGTCACACCTGCTTTGGACGACGACCTGCCTTATACGACACTTTTGAGTGAAAATTTAGGGGTATCTCACAAAGCAGGTTCTACGGTAGTGAACATAATAAACAGACACCATCTCTCCGGATAAACATATTAAACTTTGTATGTATATTTACAGACACTAACTGAGATACTTGACATCATGCGCTTCTTTGAACAAGAGAACCTTTTAACAAAGGAGCGAGAGGGGCACGTGACGGACTGGGTGCTGGTATCCATCGTTCTGGATCGATTCTTGTTAATCGTGTTCTTTCTCCTCAATTTGGCCGTATCTGCCGGGATCCTTCTGAATCACCCGGCAGCCGATGACGCAGAGGCTTTTGTTTCTAATATTGACACTGACATGGAACACCTTCAAACCATATACAAACAAAATGAAACAATACTGTGGTAGGTCCCAGTCGTCGGGATCTTACAAGGGTCATCGGTAACGAATCTCACTAACAAGTGGCTTATATTTTATATTAAAAAGCGAAAATGATAGCGAATCTTACCAACAAGTGGCTTATGTATTGTCATTAACCAGTGAAAATGAATAAGACATATATATTCCCTTAGTTGGCAAATGTGCTAAGATTGTTATAAAACACTTCAATTTTTTAGGATTTACTTTTTAAATACGATGCAGAAGAAATAACGTGTAGCTCTTCACTTGCATCCAAGAATATTCTTTCTTAACGTTTTGAACAGTTACAGTGAAACTTCCTTTGGGCGGACCCTCTTTTCCACGACCAACCTCTCTTTGCAAGGCTATCATACTTTAGACTAACACATTAAATTATACATAAAACAACCACTTTTCTTCCCAAAATTGGGTGGTCACCCAAAGAAAGATCTACTGTACTTTATGATGTTCCACGTTCCATGGCCATACAATATTGAACAAGTGTTCCAGTTTTTCTATGGTCACAATGCCAGTGCCTCATGCCCATTAACATTTTCGTTCACGTCACTACATGTGCCCCAGAACAGTTGTCTTCATGCTGTGTACCATTATTGTTTAAAGATCATTGTAAATAATTTACTAAAGTTTACTTAATTAATCAACGGATAACACTGTACTGCGCCATATCCACACTTGTGAAGTTAAGTCTCTTTGCAACCGATATATCCTGAACAGGTGAATGTACTTTTATCTGTCTCATATGTGTATCACGTCCATTCTGATAGTTTGATAACACAGCTATCTGCAGCATAAACGTCCTGATTGGCTGATCGTGAATGTCTTTGAGCGGAACCATAATCCAACCTGATGGTTCAGTTTTCAATTCGACAAGTTCCACTTCTGTCAAGTCATTGAAGTGATTTCCTGCACGTATGGAAATTCTGCAAAAACAAATCGATATTGGTGTACTGCTTTTAAAATGAAAAGTGTATGTATGATAACCAGAGACATGTCATAAAACAAATTAAATGTTTCTTCTTGCACTACTAAATATTGTACAACTGTGTGAATTATGTCTGCGAATATCGCAATTGAAACCTAAATTGTCATATGTGCAATCCAAATATTTTGTTATATTCTTTTGTACAAGTGTACCTTTTAAAGTCATAGGTGGCATGCAGGTCAGACAATCTAAAATTCGATCATGAATTAATGTAAAAGTCAATGAAAAGGTAATGCTGAACAATAATGTGAAAAACATAATAACCTGTTTGGTGTATAGCTTTCGTCTGCTTTGTAGTCAGCATAAATACAGATGTCGTGCACAGTGGTTTTACGTCTGAATTGTATATTAACTAGATGAGGTTGCGGTCCATCGGACTGCCAGTATGTATCTATAGATCCATCACGTAACTGATCAACACCAAATCCTACAGCACAATACCGATTACTTTACAAGAATTGCACATAAAATCTACAGTAAACAGTTAGTTTCAGAGAATGCCCTAGCAAAGCTTTACACTGTAATGTCATTTTAACTCGTAAATGTAAAATAACCTTTAAATAAATTGTCGTACTATTTCGAGTAACTGTTAAATGTTGACTAAATCTTTTCATAGAAAATATCCCTACGTAAAACATTTGTAAGATTTTCTTAGTATTATGCACGCTTCTCATTGTTTCTCAGAAAAAATAATAAGATGTCATGACGAAGTTGTGACGTTCCTTGTATTACAAAAGTAACAACTGCTCGAAGATCGCAGATTACTTTAAGCTACATAACTATGTGAATGTGTTTGAATAAATACTACACCTGCTACACTTCTACAGTCTAAACACTGTGTTGTTAATTCTTGCTATAAGCGAACGCTACTACAGTACAAAGAACCCATGCGACATACTAGCGGTACTGCAGAACAATAGTACCACAAAATAAAATGCACGGCTTTTAGACTTCTTATAAGAAATGGATTAATATCAAATCAAATTCGGCTCTGTCTTCATACCTGGCTTACAAGATGATAGGGACCACACAGCCTGTGCCCCAACCTCTCTCAGTTTGCCTTCTCTTTCACCTTTGTATGGATCATTGTCTGCCTGTCCTGTGGGGTCAATACTCATGTTGACAAATTCACCTAAATGTACGAATAAATACACCATTAAACGGAAACAAAATAGAATTTCACAGCCTCACCATACCAACGTGTAAAATTGGTACCAGTAGGCAATGGCTGGATAGTTTTCAGTATTGAATGCTGAGATGTAGGTTGCCCCTGTTCTTATCACCTGTGGGTGATGTCTCACACCATGGCTGGATGACATGTCTGCAAATGTAGTACACTAAATACGAATTGACTTAACAATTCTCGTCGAATAAAGTTGAATAAAGAGAACCTTTACTTCGTAGTGTAGAGGTTAGCGTAAAGCACTGCTGTGCAGGCGGCCCAGGTTCTATTCCTGGACAGGGTAGAGACGTTGGGCAGAACTTCAATAAATCACTTGACCAAGCTACAAAATAGGTAGGTACCAGCCCTATGTGGGAGAACAGGGTTGTGTGTGACCCTACTGGGGATGTTCAGCTGCCACCTGATCTCATCATCACAGGGTGATGGCTTGGTTGAGGGATAGCTCACAAAAAGGTCGAGTGAGTACTCAGGTAAGTTCCTGGATGGGAAGTTAAAACTTGCAAACCGTCTTTTAGTGCTCTGAAAAGTGCGGTAGACCCACGGGCAATCAAATTGTATTTCGTATTTCTCCTTTCTGATAAACGGCAAGTAAATGTACCACCCCAGGTATGCCCTGTTTCCCACCCTGGGGTGTACATTTACTTGCCGTTGTTATGTCCGTGTGTTACATTAAACGTTAAATTAAGTATTTATTCCAACATACAAAATAGACGTCCATCCCTGGCAAGGTCAAGTCGGCAGAATGCCGGATATGCCAATTTACAGGTGTCAGCACCATACACAACATCTCCCTTCTTTTGAAACTAAACAAACGGATTTTTTCCAAAATTTATAAGTCACTTATAAATTTATAAGTAAGGACCAAAAGTGTTCAGATTTTGATGGGACTAATTTTAAACAGAGGAAACAAGGGGTGCTGATTACAAATATCATATTTTAAACTAAATCCAACCAGTTGTTCATACCAAACTTGAATTTCATAAAGTTGTTCAAAATAAAAAATTTTACGATTTTAACACCAAAGCAAACCTAGACCATCCCGATACCAAAGCTGTACCCTCTACCCGTTTATATATGATTAAGCATGTTGTTAGTTAATTATTTTACTTAAATATAGGAGGTGTAAAGGGCCTACGAATACTTGTATAAAACTTGCCAAAAGACCAATACAGTATAAATACATGTGTCATGGTTCTGTAAACCATCTTTGGTGGGTTCTTCCGCAAATTCTTGTGGGCGACTGCTTCGGTCTTCCATCCTTGGTGCGACCACTCCCACGGGGGTGGCCACCTTCTAGCAAATTGCCAGTGTGCATGCATCATGGCTGTGACCTCACCATACAAACGTTCTATGAGGCTTTACGTCACGATTTGAGCATTCCTGTGGTGACGTCACAAGCATGATGTCATTCCCAGCCCTCCGTGGGGGTATTTAAGAATGTGTAACCCCAAAAACGGGGACACATCTGTCCTAGTGTCCATCAGGTTAACTCGTGCATCTTCCCAAGCGTCTGTCTCATGAGATGTTTCGAAGTCTATTTAATTGTTGTTTTCAGTCATTAATAGCATCCAACCCAGTACCCGTCAGCCTGGGTCCTTTAGTTAGTAGTTATTTGTTGTGCCACATGCCATGTCAGGCAGCTCAATAAAGCCTCAAAGTAAGCGTAACGCAGTCGGGTCACCACCATTTGGACTTCAGCTGGTGCCCAGAGATACGGGAAGCGATCTTCCCAACTGATACTGAAGTGGAGAACCTTCCAGATTGGAGAGGGTGGCTCCCACCTTGACATATGTATATACATATACATGTGTATGTGTCAAGGTGGGAGCTGCCCGCTCCAATCTGGAAGGTTCTCTGCTTCGGTATTGGTCAGGAAGATCACTTCCCATATCTCTGGGCACTGGCTGAAGTCCAAATGGCAGTGACCTGGCCACGTAACATTTACTTTGAGGTTTTATTGAGCCACCTGACACGGCATGTGGCACAACAAATAACTACTAACTAAAGGACCCAGGCTGACAGGCACTGGGTTGGATGCTATTAATGACTGAAAACAACAATTAGGTAAACTTGGAAATGTCTCATGAGACGAACATCTGGGGAGATGCACAAGTTAACCTGATGGACACCAGGACAGATGTGTCCCTGTTTTTGGGGTTACATGTTCCTAAATACCCCTACAGAGGGCTGGGAATGACGTCATGCTCATGACATCACCATAGAAACACTTGAATTGTGACATAAAGCATCATAGAATGTTCATTGGTGATGCCACAGTCATGAAGCATGCACACTGGCAATTTTGCTAGAAGGCGGCCGCCCTGTGGGAGTGGTCGCACCAAGGATGGAAACTGGAGTGGTCGCACTAAGGAATTGTGGAAAAACCCACCTAAGATAGTTTACGGGACTGTGACCTTCTCCCCAAGGCATCTGCCTCATCCTTGAGGCATGCTTTATTAACACAATAACGAATGTACATCTGTAAAAATAGCAAGAACAACAATATGAGTGAACGATTAACATGGATCATATTAAGTTTTGCATGGATGGGCTAAAAGCAAAAGTACGAATGACTACAAATGGCTAAATATGAATGAATGACTGAATATGGAAAGCCTATGCCAGAAGCCGGATGTACTTCCGAGCTCAATTTCTGAATAATTGTAAAAGGATTATGAATGCAATGTCTTGAACGGTATCTTTGGGAGTCTGTCCAGGCACCAGGTATTTCTGTCTCTCACTTCCTCTCAGCACTGGCCACTCATTTTTGTGTCGGTTCTGTCAGATTCTCCCCATTTCCTCATTTTCATATGGACGGTGAGCCGGGTTCCAGTATGAAAACAAAGGTAGAGGTAGTCGACACTACATCGTCAGCTCCAGATATTGTGGCCGAGTTTTCTGGGATACCTGTTTTGTCATAGTCCAGGTCTTCATCACCAGGGACAACCCATGACTGGCCCATGCCCGGGGGTGGCCGGCAAATCTTAGCAGAGCCTCTCATAAATGTGGCAGCTTCAGCAGCCACCTGTCTAGCAATGGGCACTCTGGAGAGGAGTGGTGCAGCATCTGCCAGGAGTCTACCAGTCACCATGGCCTGTTGGACTAGCTCAGCCACTGTCCTTCTCAAATGGAACTCTTCCGTGTCTTCAACTGGTGTCTGTTAAATAATCGGTCCCTGGGATGATGTAGTGGCAAACTCCGATGTGCTTGGGACAACCATTGTGGATCAGAAGTCAGGTAGCATACCCAGGGCTATCTGGGTGAATGCATTCACTTCAGGTGTTCCGGCGGTGGCAGCCAGCTGAGGCACTTGTTCCTCCACCCTGGCTTTCACAGCTCCTTGAGGATGAGTTTTTGGTCGCTGTGAGAACAGTTGGTTATACATAGTGAAGGAAGGTGGGTTCTCTGCAGAGTACATCTGTTTCATTAAGGTCTGTTCTAAGTCTTCCTTCGGGGTGCCTGCACCAACTGGACACTCAGGATCTGTTGAAGGTTCGAAGAATCCAAGTCCTTGTCCCCTTCCCTGAACATTCGGGTTGCTCTGGACATGGTTGGCCTGGGAGCCAGGCATCGGTGTCTTTTGCACCAGGTGCTGTTTGATCACGTCTCCACATCCGTGCCCGTGTCGGGCAAGTCAGGCATCCACTACACTACTGTAGATGGGGTTGAAGATCTCCTTGGAAAGGGCTGTAACAGCTTCTCCAACTGGTAGAGGGTCTACTGTGCTGGGTGCACTGTAGCATTTTTTCTCACACCAAGTGATGACTTCCCTGATGTCAAGGGCCAACAACAGGAACAGGCAATCACGGAACTCCCTTAATGACTCTGGCAGATATGCAACATCCCCAAGTGGGTGTACAGGTCAAGATTGCATGTGGCCACACTCTTCGAAGTGTACAGCAGTGCAGCTGCATAGGTGGTCATTCTGTCTTTTACTCATTGTCACAGATCTTGGTGGGGGGGGGGGCTGTCCATCCCCATATTAGTAGGGCAGCAGAAAATCCATCACTCACAGGTTCAGGGGCTCCGGTATGTAGAATGGCAGGTTTTCCTTGTGAGTCCTTTCCTTGTGGTCATCTGGGCCTGGGCCACCAAGGAGTAGTATTGCATTGGTGCAACAGACTGTAGGTCGGTCGCCCACCTCAGCGCAGCAAGGTTGTTGAACCCTCTTTTCCCAATGTACTTGAACACAAAGTCTTCCATCTTCCGTATTGAATTTGGGAAGCCGGCCAGGTGGCTGGGTAACTCGTTCAAGTTTTGTCTTTGTCTTCTCTCTTCTGGCCAAGTAGATGTTGATTCTCGATGCCGAGAGTGGCTTCTTGGTGTCCTGCCTTCTGGTTGGCTGTCTCGATGACTGTCCCAACCTCTGCTAGCCCTGTCTTCCCATCTGATGGACCTGGAATCCAGTTCACCCCTAGAGTTCTGGTCATCTCCGAGTGCTGTGGCAAGATGTGGGTCAACATTATCTTTGACAATCATTTTTGGTATTACCACACTCTTCAATTTCGGTCAAGGACTTGGGTGTTGGATGTCCTCCCCGCACTCTGCTAGGGTCACTCGCTCCATGCTAGCAACAACTGCGTTGGCCGGTCCATGAGGCACTCGTGAGGTGAAGGTACTTTGCCCCTCCTCCCTGTGGTCTCTCTCTTGGTAATCCTCATGCAGGAACTCCCTCAAATCTTGAACAGCTCAAGGGATGCCATCATTACAACGAATACGATTGGCCCCCATCACCGGGATTGCACGCATCAGGGATTGAAGGGCATCCTGCACAATGGCCTGATTGGGAGAATATCTGTTGTAGCAAAGGAGTTTGTCCAAATTCCCAATGATGTTGGTTGGTATAGAGCACAGCTCAGCCTCAGTAAGTTCGGGTATACAGGGTTCTACTACCATGTCTGTCGGAGGCACCCTGCAGTGTGGCCAGGTCACTGGCATTCCATACCCTCTGGAGCAGATCAGGTTGGATGAGTGGTTCTCTTCCCAGCAACATATAGCCACCTTTCACATCTTCAGGCCCATCAGACGGATCCCTCCCCTGCAAGAATCCGTCAAAGCCACGGGGTCGCCATCCCATCAACTCCGCCTCTTTAGCCCATGCATCCAACTTGCCACATAGTCTCTCCTCTGCAACAAGAAGACTTACTAGGTTCACTGGGGTCCGGTTTTGGCTAATGTCTGTCATGTATCCTGCCCTCATACATCTGGCTAACACCTCAATGTAGAAGTATTTTATGACTGCGTGACAGAGTTGATCAGAGTCTGCTCCAATCCATTCAGCCCAGAATTGCTCCATTGCAGTGGGCAACCTGGGTTGTTCGCGTACATATGTTTCAAACAGCTCCAGTTTCTTGTCGGACTTGTCTGCTTTGAACAGCAACGTGTCCCTCCGAGACTTTGGGCAGGTCTGTTTGGCTTGGTCATGGGCAATCTCATGTGCTCAGTTGTAGGTGTACTGGTTTTCCACAAACCACAAGGCATCAGCCAAGATGATCAGCTGTGTGAGTTCATCCGTCGCACAGACAGCCATTTGTAACACGAGCACACAGAAATCGTCTATTCCCTTCGTGTCTTTAACTCGGGAGTACCATGGCTGTGGACTCTGCCCATCCACTCTGAGGAACAGTATAACTCTGAAATTAAAGCCATGACCATATTGAAACGAACACGTAGCATTTCTCCGATTACGTAACGGAAAACCAAAATTTTATAACTGATCTACAGGTGTGGGTGCAACCGAGGTCAGGCAGCCCCAAGTCCAGCCAGGCCAGGTGCGCTCGACATCGTGGGGGAGGACTTGCGCTCAAGTCCATTCAGTCGACTCACATGAACGGGGCCTCTTCTTCTTCAGACTTCTGCTCACTTGCCATGTTCTCATCTTGGTGGATGAAGCTCAAATGAGCAGGGAATCCCCACATGCCTGCTTTTATACTGCTAATGATGTCATCATGACATCACAGGCCTCAGCCTTATTCTCGAGTTTGCCCTATTTCAGGGGAACCCCTGCTGTTTTGTCCTCATTTCGATGCCAGAAGCTGACGTGTCAGCATGCCAACTGGTCCTGACCACAAGGTAAGCCAGGTTTGTTTAAAGTTCTTCAGGGGTGCGTGTGGCCAGGGGCCCGGCTATGTGCACTGCGGCTGCCCTCCAAAGAGCCGACTTTTGGGCAGTCACATGGTCAATTTTTGTCAGCCATTTTGTTTAAGGAGAGCAGACCGCTCCCCCAGGTTTTCCATTTTATAAGTTCATAATTTTGATCGGCCGGCCCAGGCTGGATGACCTGGGTCGATCACATTATAATGGCTGTTTTTCCCGTTACAGTCAGATCCACCACAATACGGAACACCCGCAGCTCCCTGACAACCGAAACCAAGCAGAACCCCACCAGGCACCAGCACAGGAGCAGCCAGTTCATCACTCTCACCCAATAGCCTTGAAACCAAAGCAGCAACAGACACACTTGAGAAAAGTCTCAACCAATCTACTGACATGCTCGCCATTACATCTTCAACACTGGATTCGATGGCTTCTGAATGTAAGAAAATGGAAGAGCGTCAGGCATGGCACACTCACCGTAAACAACTGATGATCAATCTGTCCAGCATCCGACCAGAAAATGTCCAGGATTGGGGATACATGCCATGCTGTCTGTCAGTCCATTCCATGGAGGCAGAGGTGCGGTCCAGGAATGTCATGGAGAAACTCATCCTGACCGGGAAGTTTGGTCATTATACCAACACAGACAACTGCCCCGCCCCCAAACTATGAGCCCAAATCTCAACTTGCCCTGCTGGTAACCTGCTTCCCCATGTCACATGGTGGGACGATCGTCGACCGTGCCTACACGCTATGCCGTATTCACATCCACTCTGGACAGGAGACTTCCCCTATCAGGGCAGCCTTGCGTTATTTAGACCTTCTGGAGGAACAACATGACATCACCGCCATTGCCATGGTTCACGTGGACTCCAAGACCTCTGTGGGCCAGTGGCCAAGATCTGTCTCCGACCATTTCGAATTGCCCATATTTTGCCATTTCATTGATGATCAGGGTGGCATGAGGCTTTGTTTTGGTGATGTGGATGCACCTTGCCGACCATTTCGGAACTTTTCCATGAGAGGTCTCTTCAGGACAATAGATGGAAAAGCCATCTTACCCCTTGATTCGTACCAGCCCCCGAATGCATCACGTTGAAGGACTTGAAACTCTCGTCCATGCAGCCCATCCGCCCCAAGTTCATCCAGCCCATGGGCAACCGTCTCAAGGACCTTGGTTTCTCCGGTGAGCTCTTTCATGAGATCACATTTGCCGATGCACCAAACCAGACACCAGCCACCACCATGGAAGACCTCCTTGGTGACATCAGAGTAAACTTCACCTATGGCATCCAGGATGACTTTTCTCTCACCGGCCCCCGGGCAGTCCATTTCACAGTGCCCGACTCAGGTCCAGCCACTTCCGGAGATCCACTTATGCTACACGAGATACAAATTCTTAATGAGGGGTGCAGAGCAGTACAGGAGTTCGAAGAGCAGAACTCTATCATGTGCCTCATGGATGTACAGGCAGCCATGGACATGAATGCTGCATTTGAAAAGGCTGCGCAGGAAGGCACCGAAGGTCTTTGGAGAGAATATGATGCCCATCAAGACAAACCCATGATGGACCTTAGTCACAAACTGGGAAAGGCCACTGCAGATGCCAAGGTGAATATTGCGGTCATCCAAGAAGAGTACGTGCGCAAACATCTGGCCAAACACGAGGTGGAATTCAGGCAAGCGAGGGTCAACCTGGCAGCCAGGCTGGATGCGGTCTCCCTGGGGTTGGTTGCGGCCCGTAACTATGAGAATATGGTTAGCTTCCAGAGGGTATAAGCATCGTATGGCCTGAACTGTCCAATCCCTAACATGCCAATACCAGACCTCTGCCCCTGTGCGTCCTACAACATGCGAAGCATCATTGGGGACAAAGCACTGTTTGGGTTCCTTCTCCCTCATGTGAAGACAGCAGAGGTGGCTGGCCCCCCCCCGGGAGAATGACGTCTCAGAAGTCAGCAGACTGGACAAGTATGGTAACCTCCTCTCCAATCCTGCCCAATAATGCAATGATGGTAACAGCCAGGGTTACAGTGCACACTTCTTCTGGTGGGCAGGTGTCTACTTCTCATCAGAGTGGTGACAAACTCTTTCTGCCTCCTTCGGACCAATCTGGTTTCCAGTTCGGATGCTCCAGACTCTCTGGCACCTCTCCAGCGCACCTGACATTTAACAGCCCCATTTCTGAATCCTTCTTTTCAAAAGGGAAGGCCAGCATCACTCATCCAGCCAAGAAGTCATCTGCAATAGCCAAGATAGATGTGCTAAGGCCCCCGGAGCAACCCACATTTACCAACAAGCTGGCAGTGCTCAAGTAGGATCTGGACGCCACGGTCCTAATAGAACTGGATGGCATGCCACCCAAGGGCACTCCCATGACAGAGTCCGTTGCGGCCAATGTGGCCAAGAAAAGGGTGAACCTAGAGAACATAGTGGTGGCCATCGCAACCAGCCCCAAAAAATCAAAGAACAGGTCAGACAGCTCCGGCTGGTGCGAAAGCTCTGATAAGTCAAGAAGAAGGTCCAAGACCCTCGACAAGAAGAAGTCTGACAGTGCGGACAAACCGAAGAAGGGCTCCCCGCATAAGAACAAAAAGAACAAAAAGCACAAGTTGGACCACAAGCACAAGAGAGACCATAAGGACTCTGAGGCAGACAAGGAGGCAGCCAAGAAGTCTCGCCCTTCCCGTGAAGATGGGAAATCCTCCCTGAGGGGAGAAAGTAGCCGAAAGGTAGTTCATTCCACACTGTCCAAAGACACCGAATGCCCCAAAGTGACCAACATGAAGACAATGCCCAAGAAATTGAATGTGGCTGAGAAGAAACGAAAGGCACAAGAGGCCTTCAGCAGTCCCGAGAGCGATGATGAGGGCAGTGGGAAGAAGAAGATCAAAACACCAAAGAGCAGACACCTGGTCGACTCCTCTTCATCCAGCAACTCCGACTCCGGTTCGTCCAACTCATCGTCCCCATCCGATGATGAAGAGAGTGAAAGCCGGGCCGGTTGCTTCAAATGCCAGCCTTGTGGCCGATCCCGATCACGCTCCAAAGGCAGGTCTCATTTGCGGTCCCACTCTGGTAACCACTCTGTGGCATCCACCCATGACCTGGATCTAGATGACTTTGACCGGACTGAGTCCGCAGATGCTGCGGCCATTGCGAAGGAAGATATCAATCATGTTTGGGTGTTCGACAGTGAAGAAGCTAAGGGATTGCGTGGAGTCCTTGAGAAGCACGACAAGTTGGACATGACTCGGATGACCGAGTACACCCACGAAGAACTCAAAGTGCACTTCCGTCAGGCTCACAACCCCCGCATTCACATCTTCAGCTCCATGCATGATGACAAGTGGCCCGAATGGGTTTATGACCTTGGATGGAGAGAGGCATTGAAGAGGATAG
>JBCAUI010517323.1:0-12119 GCA_038406195.1 Haplosyllis anthogorgicola | reverse complement strand
TAAATAAGCAATAGGATGAATATTAGTGGAGATAGACACTAAATTCAGAAATCTGTGTGGAAAAAGCAGACTGACCCTCCCCCCCCCAGGATTGGCAGCAGGTGAGCCAGCCTAACCTTAAACAAAGCTGGCATAGCCTAATGCATGCATATGGACCCCCCAAATTCCTATGTCCTTTTTTACATACAAAAGGCCTGCAAGATATTCTGAATTTTCCAGTTCTGGACCTCTGGTAGAACATGTTCAGACTTGTTCAGCAGACAGACACCCCTCCCTCCCCCAAGGATGGACCTCAGATCTGAGTGCACAAAAGTCATCCTGCAGACAGACCGCCCCTGTCACCCACGTGACACTTTCGCCTCTTAAATTTGTTAGTAGTATGATTTGAAACTTTGGAAAATGTCCACTCATTTGTCAACTTTGACAATTTCAGAAGGCTCAGATGGGAAGGGCATGATAAAACTACTTAAACTAGAATTATCATTCATTATCAGCAGCTCATTAATTCCTGTAATTGTATAACATAGTACGTCTATGAATATTTGTTTTTTGACGATTTGCTTGCCTTAAGAGAACAATTTGGCCCACAAATAATGCATAGAATATGTCAAATACAAAGCGATTATTGATGTAATAACGTAATTGGTTATTAGAATAGAAAACTACATATAATATTTACTTTATTGGTACCATAATTGTGCAGTTTCGTCCGTATTAAGGCAAGCAAAATTTTGTTATTTTAAAACAACGGTGATGCTCGTTTCTAGAAAGATCACTGCACGTTTTGACCGTTTAGGAACAACAGACTTCTGCGCTGCACTGTTGATGCACATAAATATATGCAACAACAGTTAGAATTTTCATTTGTATCACACTGTACAAGCAAATGCTTTAGGAATTTTGGCAGGAAACTTAGATGGATTGGAAGTGTTTAAACAAATATAATCTAGGTATTTCGTATTTATTTTACCTGCTTAGTTAGACAGATTAGGCAGATAAATTGATTTTAATATTAGTAAAATGACTAATTTTGGTCAACTTAGAAATTACCAATTTTAGATTCTTTAATAAATGTAGCCCTTTTCAGATGCCTATCATTTGTCATGTCCTAAGAATAGTATAGCTACAAAACTTATCTGCCTAATCTACCTAATCTCCCCAGGGAGCCTCAACAAATGAGAAAATAAACAGCAATTGAACTCTATGACGCGTACAAGAACTGTAACATCGCGAGTCGCGAAATCTCCGATTTTCTGGTTTTATTTTGCAGGATTTATCCTGAAGCAAAGAGCAGCAGTTTTGTGTCATGCTATGTTTCGCATCTGTATCATATATTGATTCTTGATGCAGAAATCATTATGCAGAATAAATCTGTATTGACAAGAACATGGCTTGTTTATCTAGATAACCCAACCTTTGAACTTTCGAAACTCAAGCAAATCTTATCGAACATTTTCGTTTGCAGTGAATTGAATAAGTAAATGTACAGATAAGTGAACAAAGTGTTTTTGTACATCAAATAATCACAAAGATATCAATGATGCATTACGTAAAGTATTCGTAGTAAAATCTTCAACAAACGTTAAATTGTCACCTTCGCATTCCTGCAGAAGTGATTTCTTTTCACTTGTGAATTAGTAGAAAAAAAATAAATCTTGGAGCTAGGCAGCTTGGCAAGTAGTAAGGCCAATTTTAGCTTTTGAATCCCTTGAGTATTTCATGACATCCCTGTGCAAATGAGATATAATTCAGACAGGAATTGACTTTCTCCAGTCTTCATGTTATTGTCTGTACTCTTTGTGAAGATGTTTATGTTTGTGAAAATGTTTATAAAAAAACGCTAATTAAGGCACATGCAATGATATTAGAAAAAGAGACTAGGTTTTCGTTTTCATTTTTACAATAAGTTCGTACGTAAACGTGATGTTTGTTTTGCTAAGAAGTTTTGCAGTGAAGCTTCTGTTATCAACACAGATTTTGGTTTCAGTATAATTTGTAAGAAATTTTATCTGTGAGATCACCCGGGACCACATACATGCAACTACAGATGTTCGCGAAATGGCACACAAAGCCTCATGCATTTCCGCCGAAGTTCCGAGGGATTCCTAAAACTGTAATGGCTGCAAAGAAAACCACAGGACCTTTTCGTCGATACAGAAAGCCGAAATGCCATCTATCGGCAATCGGATGAAATATATTCTATTTACTTAGGCTAGAAACTAAGCTGTTGCGAATTTATCTCATGCCGTGCTGGTCACATAAGCACACGAGCGAGGGGTCGTGTTGGGGCCCTCGTTTGGGTACCCATACTTACCATCATACTATGGCAGCCATCAAACGACCAACTGGCACAAGATGTCCTTTAGTAAAAGAAGCTTGCTCTTATTGGTCCGTAATTTCGGTAAGAATGATTTTATGCAACATTTCACGGATCTGCGGATGCTAGAGTTTAAAAATCAAATTTTTGAAACCCTTATGCGGAGATAAGTACTATTTGAGGGTTTTTTTTCCAAATTCGATGTCCATCTAATTCACTTAATTTAGCTAATTCATCTTATTAGGTAGGAACTATACCAATTCCATTTAGGTATGTCAACCATTTTCCATGCCAGTGATATCAATTTTGTTAGGTGTAGTATACTGATGACAGTACATTTAACTAATATCAGTGTACATCCTGATATAAATAAGGACAATACCATTTTTGGTCTCGATCCTAATTGCAATTGTAAAAATAATCTATAGAAAGTCTATGTTTTATATCAATTAACCCATCTCAAAAATTGACCAAATTAGGTGAATAAGTTTTGGAAAAAACTCATTGTTAAATGGAGGCCGTTAAGTACATGCAATTTATGGGAGGTTTGCTCTCGGCGAAAGGTTACGCTATTCCATCATATCTAACGAAATATTCACTTATTGGGTAACTGATATTATGAAACTGGTGCTGAATGAGTAGGATAGCCTGTGTACACATCCATGGGTTTTTACCGGTGTTTTTGCAGTTTTTGTAATGTTTTGAGCACTTTACTTAATTAGAGTTTTCCCATTAACTAAAGGAAAGGGCCATGGTGACCTTTGTTTTCAGCTGCTTGTCTGTCCTGTCCCGAGAGAGTTACATAAATTATCTTCGGACATTGGCCAGACAAAACCTAATCCATCAATTAGTTAACCTTCTGTTTGAAACAATCATCAGACGGCTTTTCTGTAGTTGGTGTTTTTGTTAGTAAGACTGTTGTTTAATTAAGGAGTGCATGTAAGTCAAATTGTAGTTTAGTTTGTTGCTAATTAGAAGTCCCGACTGTTTTGTATTCAGAGACGCATTCAAGTTTCTGGCTTTCGTTGTTTTGTCTCGCGTTCGCTTAGTTCCCGTTTTATGACAGGCCCGGTTGATCTAAAGGATTTTTTTCCAATGTAAGTTTCTACTGAGATAATTTCAAACGTAAAAATGTTCAGAGGATGAAATTCCAATCAGCTTTGAAACAATAGCACATCAAAAGCACAGCGTGAAATTCCTGTGTTTTCTATTTTGTTCTGTACGGTTCCAAATTGACAGGAATTTCAAGAGCTGTGTTATTTATAGGTCCAACAGGAAAAAAACTACTACTTCGCAAAGATGCTTGCCATAAAATACTTTATGTGCCACATATTTGGTAATACCAAAGACCATACACAATTTATTGACCCAGTTTGTTAATGTTTCAAACAAAAGTGGGAAATAATGAGCTACTGAACTATTTACTAATCCCGTGGAAAAATATTCAAAGGTTTCAAGAACAAAATGTATAGCAATTAAATATTTTGTTTTAAAAGGAAGAGTAAAAGGAGGACAGAAATCCTCTTAATTTGAGAGCGATATTATTTCATTTTGTGTGCTTACTTGGCGTTGAATTTTTTATCCAAAATCTTTCAAAACTAGGCAGAATTTTCAGAAGCAAGATTATTATTTTTTGTGAGCTGTCATTCAGTTGTACAGATTGACTCTTTTGATACAGGGAAGAACGTTTCGGAGACACAAAGCTTAAAACAAAACAGGTTTTACGCCTGTGTGGAAAACATGTTTCAACGAAAGCGCCGAACACTGGCAATTTACTAATTGCTCCATCTCGAGCATTTCTACTTCTTCTTTCCCACCCACTTTTCTATAAATAAAAACCGCTTTAAATGTAGGTGGACAGATTCTGGAGATGAAAATTAGGTATTTTGTCGTGAATCGTTAAGGGAATTACAAATTACGTGCACGTCTATCAATCACTTCCGTTATGCTGACATTTCAAAATGTATTTTTGAATGTAAGACGTAGTATTAGCAATGAAAGCATACGCTTCTTCTGTGTAGTACCTTTAACTTTTGTATTGTCAGTGTCATGAGTAGGAAACTTTCTTTTGTGTATATATTTTCTTTGGAACTGAGCGGCCCGCTTTCAAAACTATCAACACGTTTTCACTTGTAAGTTATGAAAACGTCAAGTAAGAACGTTAAGGTGTAAATGACTTACCCAGCCAAGCGTTTATGGTTACAGAAGTGCGATACAAATCTTGACAGGTTTGAAATTTTGAAGATGGAGGGGGTGCAACTGTTCTTAAATTGTTGACAATAGATTGAAATCTCTATTTTTATGTTTTTCATATTTGCGTTAATTTGCCTGTAGCAGATTCGACGCGAATATAATTTGCACCGAATTATCTTGACCCCCCCCCCTCGGGTTTTATTTGCTGCACACAAAATACTTCCGATTGAAAACACTTCACCCATAGCTTATGTTTTGTAACCGTGCTGGCTTTATTCTAAAAAGTTGCCAATACAGATATATCAAGCATATTACCCGGAGCAACAATACATTAAATAGACCATGCATTTCTTGATCGAGAAACTAGGTCTAGCAATAGATTGCGAAACAAAATCTATTCACTTTCTAAAATTACTTGCGTAGCCTAAAGGGTAATGTATAAGTGAGATTTACGAAATTATTTCAACATTTACTTAAACTACGAATCCCGCACGCTGCGAGAATAAAACGTTAAAGGGAAAACAACGTCCAAATTAGACTTGTCCCAGGAAAAAATTTTGACGATATTTTTATGTTTAAGAACGATCAAACTTTGCGATTTCATTTGTATTTCCAGCATCCCGTTTTGTTTAGATAGTAGCGAGCAGAAACAGCAGTAGGAGTTGCTTGTCAAGTCCGTGATTTCAAAGACTCTTTTGTTAAGTTTGGCTAATTCGGATTCCTAAAGTCTGTATCTATCACGCGCCAAATCTTTGCTGTATTGATTTCAGTACTGAAATAGTTTGTAAATCTTTCATATGTTGAATCTACATAAAAGAAAAAAATGTACTGGATATTATATAATAGACTTTACGGATCATTTATGGAACAAGCCTATTGTGGTGAAACATGCATGTGCTGATGCCTCTTGTGATGTATGTTGTTCATATAGCCACCAATTGGTGCGTGATAATCCGTATTGACAGGTGTATGATTTTTTGCCTCTTCATGAAATTAAGCAGTAAAGCTAGTAAGTTCACATAGTGTGTTATTGGCAAAGGTTGTGTTCAATACAACCTGTTGGCGTATTGGAAGCGATAAAGCATATTTTTTAAGTACGAATAGCAGATGGTTGATGCGAAACAGGCAACGCAATAAAAATAGTTAATGTCTCTGTAAACACGTAGACCTATTTGTTTGTTTTTTTCTTCAAATAAGCAGTAAGATACTCAATAACTATTTTTATGTGTTTTGGGTGGAAAAATACTATTGTGGCCAATTTCACCGTCTGTAATATACGACTTAAGCAGATGACGGTTTTGTTAACCATAAAAATAGTTCAGTGCAATCATTTGCTGTGTAACATTTGTTTGCTTTAGTTTTTCATTGTTTGGAAATTAACGTCCATTTTATGGAACCCTTTGTACCTTCTGTTTTGGAGGCGACTCTTTCCATTTGTTTTCATATCTTTAATATGTCTTGTTTGTTTATTTGGTTTTTTTTCTACGAAAGGGACTGAATGAAAACCCATTTCAACAGCGAAAGCAAATGTACATTTTAATTAAGAATTTTGAATACAGCCAGATATCACCATGTAAATCGCAATACTCAAAATAATTTTGCATCCGCTCAAATTTGTCAGGCCTTTTCAAGAGCTCACCAAAATTTATCGAGTGTAAATATGGCGAAATTTAGCATGTGTCACGTTTCTCAAGTTGTTTTGTATCTGAAGCAACAATTTTTAACTTTTTATCATAACACTCGCTATGCTCTGGATCGCGGAAAACGATGCGTAGAATTTTTGGTCGATCTGGTTTTATGCAAGACAAAAGAATCAGATAGATAGAGGGACTCTTTTTTATTTGTAAATGTGCTTTGTTCTGTTTAATGACAAATTCTGAGAAAAGGAAGGAAAATATTTCATTCAAGATATTTAAATAATTTTCATGCACGAACTTCAATGTAGACACATTCAAAAATATATTCAATTGAACTCTTCCATGCACTCACCAGTAGCATTAAATGTATTGTGATAAAGAAGACGCAATACAGAACTTTTGTTCGGTAGGGGTTCCTGCACAATTAACATTACACTGGTAGAACCCGTCCTTTGGACGGTTACCCTTCCAAGGGAATCTGGCATGTACCTGCCATGTGCTTTTTTGTTGACTTCATTTTCAGCCAATGAGGATCTCCCCTGAGACCTCATTAACATTTTTTTCAGGGCTTGTCCAATCACACAACAGACAGAGGACAAAAGATGTTTGGTAGGGTGTCAGTAACGGGACAGAATTTTGCCTTATAACTGTTAGTAGTATGATGATAATACTGAAAAAATGTGATGTGATTTTGCCGAAGTTAGACTTGCTTCGTTCCGGTATTATTCAATCGATTAGACTGATGTTTCTGCTGGGATTTTATTCCATATCAGTGTTTGCAATGACAGAAGGTCATGGTCAAGTAATATACGTCCTAGTAAAGGTAAAATGTAATTTATATCCTGCGACACGTACCTAAGTTCATTTTGGTTAAAGTTTACTCCGGAATGGCTGTCGTCAAGAGAAGATTTATTTGATAATTATTCAAAGCAAGACAAATTGATGGATTAAGTGCTTATGCATATGAGTTAATGACACTGGATTTAAAACACAAAAGAAGACACTACATCATTTACATTTCTCATCTTCTTGAAATTGCATCTTTATCTGATTTGCTGCTTCTTTTACGTACATCAACTATGTGGTGTAACAATCGCTTTACCCGATAGATATACACCATGGTTGCCTCATTTTAGTTGCCGATCTTGCCATTTACATCTCATCTCAACCAAATTTTGCTTTCTTTGAGTGGTCTTTTTGTTTATCATACATTATTTAAGGACAGAGGTCAATATTATAAAACCACTGCCACCCTCTCTTTTGGATTTGAGGTGACTCTCTGCCTGTGACTTTTAAAGGCATGATGGATCTGTCACTTGCTTGCTTTCGTGCCACGGTCACCAGAATTACATCTGATTTGTAAAATACAAGTAAACACTGAAAATGAAAGACAGCCAGTCATAATTCACTTTAGTATCGTCATATCGTATGTTTTCTTTTACGTTTTATAACATCTCCTCTCCATTTTGCAAAACTTCATTCGAAAATCTATGGAAACTCAAATTAGGAATCAAATGAGAAACTAGACTCACTGGAGAATAAAATGTGGTTTGTATCTTCTAAATCCTAATTTATGTTCAAAATGAGTTTCGAAATCTGGGTGATTGAAGATGAAATTTAAATGAAATTTTCACCAAATAAATTATATTTAAAATATTTATTGCCATCACATACATCTAAGGGAAAAAACGTAATCTGATCTAACATAACTGCGAGGTAATTTGGCAAGGAAAATAAAATAATAACCATGAAAATTGAATGTCCCTTTCCTAGTAGAATTCGGATTCAGTAACCCAGAAATAACATGGCAGCGTGATCAATAAGCGAAATGATGACACTGATGTATGTTCTGCCAAAATAGGGCTGCCACTAGCCCGAAAAGTGGTTTCGGCCTGGTCCGGGAGCAAGGACAAGACTGCTTTTGGCATACAAGTCTCGTACCGAGGCATCGTAGGGTATTCCATCAATTAAAAAGTCGAAAAAATTAAGAGGAAATATACTGCAATTGGGTCCGTAAATTCTAGTTCCGTACAAGAATGTGTCCTGTACACCGCAGGCACCATAGATGTGAGCAAACCTGCAATGTCATTGGGCACAAAGAGAGTTTCTTTAGTGGACAGGGTGATAGTGTAGTGGATTATCGTGCCCGCTGCTCCAATACATCCCACATGTATATACATCCCATACTTCATATTATAGACATTAAACACACTCTTTGTAACTTACTACCAATTACTAATTACTATTTTATGGAAATTATTTGCAAAAATGAAAGATATAAAAACATGTGTTGCAATGTAGTTTGTAATTTATTACCATGTAACAGGTGGAAAAAAACCTGGGCCTGAATGACGTTAACCGCGACAACTTGTGTATAAATTTTTATTATTGATCCTGGTGTCTTCAATTCTGATAACAAAGCCTCTAATTGAATCGATCATTTACGTTTAAATACTCTGATATTTGTAGGTTGTGGTGCATAAAAGATCAGATAACATATCAAGGTTTTTGAAATTATTTACGCCTGAAAATTAGGTAAATTTGATTAACCAAACAATTGATACTTGTTTACCAACTAACACTAGTACTTACTTATTTCGGAAATCAAACTACAAGTAGTCCTCTTTTTAAGCATCAATACAACTTATTGTAGCAATAGTTGTGTAACGTTGTCTCCCTATTTAGGCAAACTTGCCGAAATATTAAAGCTAAAGAAGTTGAAAAAACCTTTATTTGGCACGAACATGCACCTACTATGAGAAATACAAAAGGCGTAACACGTTTACCTTTTCCTCTTGCGTTTGGGTTCCGTACTGGAACAGAAAAAGGTGGTGCTCTGTGTTTCACGATTTTTATTACGTTTAGTATCAACTATGTGATGAGAAATATCTGCTTCAATAAACGTTGCCGTCAGAACAGGAACAATTTAGGAAATTTCATGTCCAGTCAACAGTCCAGTTGGGGGACATATCAGTCCACGAAGCCCCACTAGCATGTGTGTTGTTTGAAAACACCAAACAAATCGACCGATTTTGAAAAGCTTTTTGATTTCGGAGCGCACCAAGGCTCTTAGTAGTTAATCCTTAGCCTGGTATTTTCCCAGTACAGCAATATCCGCTTGTGCTTATAATGAGAACTCGACAACAAAGGTTTGATTGATTGATTGATTAATTTATTTAACTGTTTAGTACCAAAAATACATGTAGTAACAGCAAATGCAGTGTCCTTAACTACTGATATTTTTATAGTTGGCACATAAATCAGCATATGGAGAAACCCTAGGGTTGTCCCATGAATGGTTCCATATGCATGTAATCTCTTAATTTAAGTTTAATATCATATTAATTTATAACCAAAATTTAAATAACAACTCAAACAAACATTTAAAGTTAATGCAGGCAAATAGACTATTGGTCAAGGCCACTGTGTTTGCTCAAAATTCTCATTTATACTTAAAGGCCACCGTGTTTACACAAAGTTTCAGTTAATACTAACTAACAGTGATGCAACACTGATTTAACAAATTTACAAGCAATACGTTTGACATCAGTGGGACACCTAATCATCCCATATGTGATCTGTTCACATGGGCAGAGTGTGTGACACCTAATCATCATACATCCATAGTGGCACAGATCAATTCAATTTCCATATATATCATAAGAACAATCATACTGCAGTAAAACATAGAGGCCAATGTGTTCATGTCCCATATTTGATCAGTTCACACAGACAGAGTATTTGACACCTAATCGTCATACATCCATAATTACACGAATTAATTTAAATTCCATATTTATCATAAAAACAATCATACTGCCATAAAACATAGAGGCCAACATGTTCACATCCAATATATGTTGCTGAGATTTATACTGATTAAATATGACACCTAATCTCCATGATAATTTTTATACAGTATGTATACATATGTTTACCTCTAATGTGTGTTACTGAGATTTGTACTGATTTAATGTGACACCTAATCATCATGATATTTTAATATGGTATGTGTACATAGAGACCATTGCATTTACATCCAATTTATGTTGCTGAAATCTATGCTGAATTAATATGACACATAATCATCATACAAGCAACTACATTTACATCAATACATATTGACTAGAGTCTATACCAATCTATCAATTAACAAGTTCAATTAGCAATATTGCTTATATCATGTTGGTTCTAAGGTACACCTACATGCACCATTTTCATTTCTAATCATTACTACAGTATTATCTTGAGCAAAATGTGTTTACTCACATCATTCATATCAATCAATTTTATCACAATGACTTTCCTTACATATCAATATACACAATATTTTTGTTACCAGCAGTTGGGTACATGACACCTAATCGCCCTATGACCATCAGTACTACAGAGTAAATATTAATTTATTACATCACTTAGCAATGAGTCACTTGGTAGAATATTAATTGTGTTTCTCACAATTGTGTTTACATACAATAGTATTTATCATACATATTTACATAAGGGGTATGTGACACCTAATTGCCTTATATATGATCCCCTACAGAGTACGCGTTTTTCACATCACCCCACACTGATAATCACTTGCTTATGTAGCGTATTAATTACACAAAATCTTGTAATCTTATTGTCATCCATTGTTTCCAGCACAGGCTGTTTCCCACAGTTGTGTTTGCACACTACAATATTTGTCATACATATTAACAGCAGGGATATGTGACACATAATCGCCATATACCTATCATCCATACAGAGTACATGCTGAAATTTTTCACATCACTCCACATTGATAATTACTGCTTAATCACTAGCTATATAATCACTAGCATATTAATTACTATAGTTCGAAGTGTTCTCCCACAATGTGTTTACATACAACAATATTTATCGTATGTGTTTACATAGAAATTGATATCATCTAGAGGTTACCAGCACTTGGATGATATTTCTTTGTGGGACTATTGTGCCCAGTGAGTCACTGATGCATAGCACCCAATCACCTTACACCATATACAATACGTTTTATCATGTCACCACACAACATTTCCATTTAAATGTTTAAGATGTCATATTACCAGGAACCACAATGATAGTGAATATGTGTTTACAAAAAATCTTGCAATTTTGTTGTCATCCAGAGGTTGCCAGCACTTAGATGATAATTCTTTATGGGATTATTATGCCCATTAGAACAATTTAAACACATGGCTTTTTCTTATGTCATCGCAGCTGCTACAGATGGACATACTTCACACTGCATATAGTACACATATATTTTGGTGGTAAATGATGCCGCTGATGAATTCTGAATAAATGTAGATCTGTGGTAGTATATGCACAGTGTTTACAGGAATGTTGAACACCTTCATGCACTTTTACATGTCGGGCAAGACAGCTGCTGTATTTGTATCCCTTTTCACATCCTGGGTGGACACAGAGAAATTTAGCATGATGCTGGTGAATCACTGCATGTGGTGTTAGTTCACTTTTGAAATAGTAAGTTTTTCCACATCAGGTGCACTGGTAATTTGGTTGCTGATGAGTGTACAAATGTCGGCAGTGACTACTGGATGTGTTAAAAACTTTTTGACATTTATTACAAACAAGTCTAACCTTGTATATTTGTAGATAATGTGTGTTCAAGGCCTTTCAATTGCTGCACTTTGCCTTACATATACTGCAAAGAATGTAGCATTTTGACCAACACTTTGGTAAGCCTATAGTTTTTATGTTTACTTTTGCTTTGATTTGTTTGGGCTGTTCCTTTTGATATCCAGTGGTGTTTTTTGTAACTGTTGAAATTGACTTTGGCTTCGACTTGCTCCTGGTTGAATAGGGGTGTCTGTGGCCATCCAGAGGTAATCCACATACACTAAGTGGGTCACTTTTCAGGTGGTCAGCATGCAGTACATCCCTATCAGTTAAGTTCTTTACTCCCTTGTGGCCAGTTTTCCATTTCAGTCCCATAGATG
>JBCAUI010517312.1:0-12121 GCA_038406195.1 Haplosyllis anthogorgicola | reverse complement strand
ACTCTAATTATAGAAACCTTTGGAATTGTTCCGAATTATTGCATACGGTTAATGGAAACGAATTGATAATACAACAAGACCAAAGTATGTTTGTCGTTGTTCGGTCTATTTTATGGATCACTTGTTCCAAAAAGTTGGCTTTAAATTAACTGGGACTTACAGTTGCCTAGAGATTAGGGATGTCAAGGTTAGCCGAGCTGGACTGGTTAACCAGTCTGTTGCGTTGACCCGTTCCCATTTGTACAGAACCGCACCTTACGGTTAATCATTGAGTTTGACAGACTTTCAATTGCCCCAAACTATTAATTATTAAAAAGGCTTAGTGAATAATGGTCAAAAACGAAACCAAGAAATAGCTTGGGAAAACTTTGTGGCCCTAATATAAAATACCAAATGTGGTATTTTTGAGGGTTTTTTTCTACTCAGTTCATGAAAGAGCCCTTAGAATGTGTCTCAGAATTTAAATTTGTTTCGTACCTTTCTCACTTAATTATGAACATCGACTTTACAAAAAATAGTCCTCAGAGATTCTGAAATATGTTGATACCTGAGCCAAATACCAGGCCAAGATGCTTCACTGGTCTATCAGCTGCGGGTAACCGGTCCTCGTGATTGGCACGGTTGGAGACCACTTCCGCTCCGTGAGTGGCCTGGGTTTGATTTTACATCAATTTCAGGAGCCTTACTGAGCAGCATAGTGTCTTTGAAATCGATAATTTTACGTTTTATATTATTGTGTCTTCGAGATCAGTCAGATTAGTCATTTTGTAGTAGTAGTGCATGGTGAGGGTGTGGCAGGATACCTAGCAAACATCTTATGTTCTTCGATTTTAACATGCATTATTAAAGACGTTACTTCATTTATCAGGTTTCTCTAATTAACCGATATCTAGGGTGTAACCCATACCTGCAGCATATTCGTCTGAAGTATTCTCTGGTGTCCGTTCTTTTGTTATCAATGCTTGATCTTGTAAACAATGAATGCACACGAAGTAATTCCATCTCTCTAAGCAAGGAAATGATATAGATTAAATGAAACAACCTGGATGTCTTGTAAGGCGATAGCTGTGCGTAGTAAGAATATGTAAACCCTGTTTCAAAGAATAAAGCTTAGAGCACAAAGATGTGTGAAATTCTATAAGCCTTTTGACAATAGCTTTGAGATCAGCTTATACTGTATCCCGTAGGTCTCGTGGCCACTGTGTGGACTGCTCCACTCTTACTATTCAAACTTGACAGAATATATGATGTCTAAATTAGCTGTTGACTGGCCCTTATGGTGCGATATTTTGCTTACTATAAATGAAACAGCACAAAGTAAGAGGGAATCATCAGTCCAAAATTTGAAAAGATAAGCAATTTTGAACTAGTCTGTCTACGCTTCCATATCTTTTTACAAAGCTAGTAAATGCGTCCAAAGTTATTGATTGGGAAAAACTACACGGTGGTCCTCTTGCAGAGCGACCACCTGTTTAGGCTAACAAAAGGCGTGTCTGAAGGAATATCTGCTTTTTCTCAGTTGTATACATGTATATCATTAAGGAAAGAATGGCTTCCTGGTATCCATGACCCAGGCCAGTTGAAGGACTAATTAGCAACAGTGGTTTCCTGACCTATCAGTCCTAGAAAGATTATTCATATTTCACGTATCGAGAATCTAAAATGGCTTTCTGTTGATACCTCAAGTTCAGTGTAACAATATTGGCATGGAACGGCCTCTGGAAGAATGGAAATGACAGCTGATTATATCTCCATAGGATGGTTTCAGATTAAATAAATACCACCAATACAATATCATTAAAGTATAAACGTAACGAATAAATAATCACGACAAAATCACCACAAACTAATCATCACTAACTTTACCGAAATGTTTTCTTAGACGCAACTTGTTTAACGCGGTAAAAATTATGCAAAAATTCTATTCTACCTGTTTAAGCAGACAAAGGTTTTTTCCCTAATTAACAAAGTTTGGCCTTTGAACTGGCTACAATTATCCTAATGACAGAGGTTTTATTCTCTGTTAGTTCTTTACCTCATTAAAGACAACATGGTCCATAGCATGCCTGTGTGTGGATACGACACACGATGACATACGTTTCTCGTTAACCTGTATTAGCTTTCCTCACAATGACATCTGGTCTTTGATAACTTTCCAACCTAGCGGTCACCTGGGCTCATCGTAACTGCATGAATTCAAAGTGGAACATTTCTATTTTAATCTTTTATGGACTAAGATCCATTTGTGGTTCCACTGATTATCCCTGTTTTGGACTTCGTGTGACCCTTTCCATGGATTTTAAAGCCAGCGTGGATCTTTCGCCTGCACTCTTTCTTGCTTGTGTCCAAAGTGGGACATTAATACAGAGAATTGAAATTTAAACATTGAATTCAACAATGCGAATAGCATTGGAATTTGCGGTGCATGAACTTTCTAAGGCACCATTCTAACGTAATGTAAACAGAGCTTAGCAAGACCCAATTTTCCATTAGTCTTTTAAGTTAGTAAATTGAAATAACGAAAAACATTGAACATTTTATAAAAATCACGACACTGTGAATATTGCACAGTAATGACAAAGCCCACAGACTTCAGGTTTAAATCCAGGGTTTTTTTTCTTGAGTGACCTTCTAAAAGAATGTTGTAATTTGTCAGATTCACAGTATCCTGCGTATGACTTGTACAGTTCATTTATCTACATTCATTATTCACCGCAGGTATGTTTGACATTGAGGCTAAGCCCTTAATCAGCACAAACTACGCCTCTACCATAGAAACAGTGAAACTTGTTTTGGGCGCACCTTCTTTTGCACGACCAAAATTTCTGTGCAAGACCATCAGACTTTGGATGCAAGACTTTTGAGTCTTGCTAAGTTACACAGAAAATAACCCTCCTTTGCAAGACCACCACCGCATCGACGACCGATTTTCTTCCCAAAATTGGGTAGTTGCCCAAAGGAAGCTCTACTGTACCTTTTCATGACTACGGTCACAAACAACAGACTTTTGAGAAATAAAAATTGGCAAGCTGGGCAGATAGTAAAACTTCATGTACTTACTATTTTCTTAGTGTTCTTTGAAACATAAATAAAAGTTCAAAGAAGGTAAAGAATATTCTTCTGTTTTTTCCTTAGGAAGAAGACGTAAATCTATACTCATATGATGCACAGATGTTCATGTTATAAAAGTTGTGAGTTACAAACCTGATACTTTGTACCGAGGAGATTTAGTAAGACACTAGGTCAGGATGCCCGCTTGCACGGGCATAAAGCAACACTAAAAGTAGGTTGCCATGACCAAGTAAGGAAAGTAAGTCACAATAAGTAGGTCATAGGTCTCAGTCAAGGTCAAGTTCATATGGCATAGTTGATAGTTTGTAGTAGGTCATTGTGACCTAGTTACAAAAGTAGGTCACAATAAGTAGGTCATAGATGTCAGTCAAGGTCACATTCATATGGCATAGTTGACAGTTCTTAGTCTTGGTCTCTGCAACCAAACTACACACAGTGGTCATACAAGAATATAGAACACACTTGCAGAAAAAAGAGCATCAATGATGCCAAGGCAAAGTGGAATTTGGAGCGTTACACAGTCATTCACGGATTCACGGATTCACATCAGTTCTAGCTTTATAATACAGAGTTATGAGACAAGCACTGAGGACAGAAACTTTTCCTGTTCCTTTGGAAACGTGTAAGAACAATCCCACACTGTTTTGTTTTTTCTCTGTTCTCTTTTGATTGATATAAAGCATGGTGTGAAATTTAATTATTTTAAAATAAATTCATTTTCTCCCTCTAGTTTCAGTGTCAGACTTCAGGAGAACTTCCTGTTAAGCCTGTGAATGACACATCCCAACATGAACCATTATCATTTACTGCAAAACCGCCATTGTTGATGCCTTATGTCAAAAGAAACAAAATTAATCTTGAAAACGTTCTGTTGTGCATGAAAAGTACAGAAGTGATTGATATTATATAAATTCTGAACAGAGTTAGATAGAATAGAGTCTAGATTTATATTTATATTTTTTCTGACAGATGTTTTGTCATTTCACGCAGGTTCGTAGACTACTGCTCCTTTACAGTTCTGTGACAAGCTTACATAAACTTCTCAGTAATCACCCGCAGCTACATTTAACACTACTTATCTTTCTGTAAACCGAAATGTTGCTTCAGGCCAGAAAGGATCGAATTGTCTTTTGGCCAATAATGAGTTAGTCTTACTATTCCTGGTAAGTTCATAATAAGCTTATGCTGGTAACAAAAATAGCCCTTGTATCATCTATGTGTACTATGTCGAAGACGACATGACCTGAAGTAAACTGAGCTGATGTGTTTTCTGGGATCTAGGACAAAACATATAAATCCATAATGTATAAGGACCGTTATGTATACAGTGCCAGGATATATAAATTCCATAACGTATAATGTTCAATTATGTAAACTCAAAATAAAGCATAAAATGCTGAATTCAATATGTTGCAGGAAATATAATGTCTAAAATAAACGATAGTTCAAAAATACCTCTCTAATGCTGTGAAAAATGTGTAAAAACTGTACAAACCCATCCAAAATATTACAGACTTTATTAGTGTATCCTTAGTTAAATTAAATTTTCTTTGTTGTTTGTTTGAATTTATTATTATTATTTCAAAACTAATGCAGAATATGAAGATCTGATATATGATAACATTAGTAACCTAGGAAAAACTGTACTGTGGAATGCTATTAACTCAGAAAAGAAATTTCTGTGCACCACAACGGAGAAATTTAAACACGTCATGCCTGAATGTGAGTTGACGGACGGTCTAACAAACCTGACATGCTTAACAAATAATTGTCACAGTATTATCTTTGGCCTAATCGAAAAGTTACATGAATCTTAGTTTGACATTTGGCATATTTGTACAGCTGCTAGTTTAGTAGTCATTGCCTTTTTGATGGGTAAATCAATAGTGTTTGCCATTCTCCTCATTGTCTTGTGTGTTTCCTCACTCTTGATTATGAACAACCTAACTCAATTGCTTGGTCTATAGAATGAATTTTATTATTTTTATATTTTGATGCTTTCCTGTACTACGATGTGAGTTTTCCAGGCTGAAGACCATATAGTCTTATCACATTTCATTCGATAGACAATAAATGGTAATCTGGTGCTCGAACTTTATTCTGTATACTTGTACAACCAACCGGAATGGTTGATAAACAGTTTTAAATGAAGTCAAATAGCTTTGTCGTAATCTTGCAGTATTGATAAATTATTATTCATGCGTCTTCATTTCAGTCAACAAATGTTAGTGCCATAAAATGCCATAAAGTGGCAATTAACGAGCAATATTGAGCATAGAGAGGTCAATGGATGTTCTCGATTTCAATGGAATGGATGTTCTTGAACCTAGGCCCAAAACTGGTGGTTGCAGAATAAAAAGGTTAAGTTCTGCCAAAATCAAATGTAGTGCATTTTTATTCATTTACTTATATTAGACAGTTTATACTCAAATTATTGTCTCGATAATCTCTGCGTACATTGTAAATGAACTGTAAATGTAAAACCAATAAATGTTCAATGGCACAAGATGTTTTTTGTTCCAAGGAACTATGTCATGCAATGATATACTAGAAAAATCACCTCGGCTAAGATGCTGGCTCACAGAACATATTTTGACCGCGGAGAGCATTAAGTATCCCTCTGTATATGTCCTCTCAAGACTGGTTCCTCTTGTTACCATAGTCAACATTTACTGACAGCAAACATTTTAAAAATACTTATAAATTTATTGCAGTTAAATCCAGATTGACACATGCTCTAACCAAAGATCATTCGGGCAACTGGGAAAATAGGAAATACTCATACTTTTCACGGGTTACCTTGCCATTGAACTGAGCAAAGTTATCGAAACTAATTTGTAATTCTTGGCTGATCAGGTCATTCAGTTTAATTTATATTGATGTGGTGACTCGTGTTCAAGATTCTCGTTATTCTAACCAACTCATTAGGCCCAACCCTTATAAACTTTAGCAATCTTACGTCGGGATTTCCTTTGTTCACCATGACATTCTACTGAGGGCAATGTCAGAATCCTTTCTGGACAGATACGGGATTTTCACATAGTACCTGGCATTGCATTTCAGGAATTTTTGCGTTAGACTTCAATAAATTCCTGAGCTTTAGTTGCAGAGCAAAAAGAAGAAGTCATTATAACGTAGCGTTGATGAATTCTTTTGGTGTAATAGCACTTGATGTGCATGCCGATAATTGGCACGAAATATTTCGTGAAATGCCACTGACAAATGATTGTAGTGATGTCTTTATCTTGCTAGGTATAAGTTCAATAAGAAAAGCCTACGTATTACCATATATTTCTAATAATATAATATTAGCATTGGTAACTACCGCTCATAAATGCAAGCAATAGTATGCATTTGGATAGCCAAGGAACGGAATGTGCATTTAGATAACTTCAAACAATTTAAAAACTTCTAAACTCGATGTAATGGTTTCATATAATACATTCAGGATTCTGTCATTATGTTTGTGTAATTTGTAATTTAGTACTATTTCTTTTTACGCGGTTAAATCAAAAACTGCGGACCAAAACATTACACCAGATTAAATTTCTGATACATTTCAGTTATTTATTGTCACTTTTTTTACTTGTTTACCTTATCTTCCGTCTTTTTGTTACAAATTTATCCACAAATTGAATCGAAGCGTAACTTGTTACATTACACCAATTTTTCCACTTACAACTCTTCATTGTGCGGATATCATTTCTGCACAGCGAATACATATGCTCATCAAACGCGTTTATTTACACATGTATAGCAAATCGGTTAATCCAATCATGAGCACTGCTACGAGCGAGCAGTCTATAGAAAAGCATCAATCAGTTTCAGACTGTGTGCACTGATATCGAAACAATCATGTAATCTGCGTCTACTACTTGTAAATCAGTCAATGTTTTAGTATTGCATTAATGTACTGCACTTGGGATTCGTTTCCTGTGTGTTCTTTTGTCATCTGTCTCTTCATTTGAAGCACCTATTCATGTCGTATTGATCTATTCTTTGTGATGTGACGAAATTATAGATGATACCTGGCGAACAGAGGAATAAAGATAAAAGATGAGGCAATAAGTTCTTTGTGCTGAATGATCAATATGACACCACACTGCCACATTGAGAAAATAACGAGAGAAATTACCCGGGAAAGCCGGGTAAAGAGTCAATCACGCGTTCGCCGCCGTCCACCGATCTCTATCCAGCTGGGGGGATCCATCTGAAGATAGACCTGTCTGCACGTGGGGGGGGGGGGCGAGTCTGTCTGCATATAGACCTCTCTGCACCTCGGGGGGGGGTCCATCTGTAGATAGTCTGCACCTGGGGAGGGGGGTTCATCTGAAGATAGACCTGTCTGCACATGGGGGAGTCCGTCTTCAGATAGACCTGTCTGCACCTACGGGGGGAGGGGGGTCCGTCTGCACTACAGATAGACCTGTACGCCAAGTTTTGAATCAATAGCAAAACCACCTTTCCGTTCACAGTAGTCTATCAACGCAAAGCGTGATAGACTAACAAAGGCGTATCATGTATCAGTCTGTGCAGCTGTAATGTTGTGGAATGTACACTGCATCAACTGCTTTGCACTGATCGTATCTACATCCAAACAGAATCTACACTTTTCATTTTTTAGAATGAACTTGAAATAACTTTCAGTATTTAATTAACTGATTTGAAATGAAACTAATAGACAATTCTGACTTTCCTCTAGTTGTTTGGACTTTAAACTTTGTGTAAAGATACATTACTCCTTAGTAGCATTTAATAAATGACATCAAATTTTTAAAGAACATATATTATTGTATTTACTGTGCAACACAGATAACTAGTTTTTGCCTTTTCAAATGTCTCTTCAGCACATTTTCTGTTCAATGTTGACTTGATAAATCGAACTTCTGCTTATCGCGAGCTTTATGGGGCTGCCTTGCCATTCGTTGGCTGCACTGTATTTGTAAAAGGAGTTTGACTCTTATAAAATGTCTACTCCTATGCCTCAACCAAGAAACAAGTAAAATTAACGGTCATGTCTATGTCTGGAGCATTGTGAGTAACAACGTGCAGTGAAGGTAACTATTTCACTTACTACAGATCCTACCGAGTATATTTTTTCTGTACTCAGGGCTACCTTAAAAAGAATGATAGATGAACTAGACTAACCTCCACCTTTCGTTTATCTCACATAAATGCCTAATCTTGCGTGATGTATTGTAATTGAACTAATGAACGGCTTTGTTGCTGCATGACAGTCTTCTGCTGCAGGCAAGGTAACCACGGTCACATCTCCGCCAACAACTTCGTTATCACCGTAGTACTTCCCCTGTCTAATGATACAGTACGCGAAATGAACTACAGGTGGATAAGCTTCCTTATTCGTGAGCAAGACATCCACTCTATACACGCAAAATGTTGTTTCACACGCAAAATGTGCATCAACATATAACAGTTACATGAGTAAACAATAAACCGTTTAAGAAACGATGCAGTTCTCGAAATTCATCCCATTTTGTGAGCAAGAGAGTTTCACGTTGTGTCTTTCTTTCAAAATCACTGCAAAATTTCGAGCGCTTTCAAAATTACAAGCCATGACCATTGGTTTTGTCACAATGCGACATATTTCACTGTTGCTTCGTTATTCAGATCCAAAGATGAAGAACAATAAATAGGCGTGGCAGATCCACATGTATCAATAAGATACATAACTACACTGAAACATATGACAATCCAGGGTCACCGGATTTTCCAAGTCTGTGTTTCAAGTCTGTCTTAAAAATATATTTTTTGCTGTTTTACACGCAAAATGTAATTGTACCCAGGGTAGTCTGCTTGTTGTTACCCTGAGAATCACTGCAGTTAGTTTTCACTGAACTACTGGTGTATTATAATCAATACAATTTTCACATTTCCTAAAAATGCACTGATCACAGTAAATTTAAATCAATTAAGGAACAAATTAAATGTTAGTAATTGTTCAGCCAAGATAATTCCATGAATTCGGTTAGGAGTTCCTGAAAATTTGGCAAAATTAAAAACTTTGAAGACTAAATATCAAGTTGAATCATTGATACAAATGAAAACTGGGAAAACCTACACTGTTTCGCATTTGATATGATTTCCATCCTCTTCCTTTTTTATATTCCGCACTGTCTGTGGTAAGCACGGAGTTGTTGTACATTACGTCTCTCTTGAGTAAATGTTTAAAAGACTTCTAGGAAAAACAAATCCTTTCTTTTACTTAGACAACAGACACCAAGTCTAGATATGCACATAAAGCAAACCGTAAATCATCACTTAAGGCAATATTCTCTTTTACACTGTGTGGAATGGTAATGTGGTACAGTAGAATTTCCTTTGAACGGACACTACATTTTGCAGGTCAAATTGTCCTTATAAGGGAGGACACTCTCAAAAGAAGATGTCCTGACAGACTAGGCAGAGGATATTTAGAGGGAAAATTTGCCATTTCAGTGTACAAACTAAAACTGCAGTAAAATGATCAAATTTTATGAATGTTAAAATAGTATAATGCACACATTCTGGCTTATTTTGAAACTATTTTATCATGTGTAGTAAGAAGTTTCATGTGCCTACTAATGTGTAATATTATCAAATATATGGCAAAAATGACGTAAAAATGTCTATTTTAGTGTCCTTTTATGGGGTGTCCTTAAACAAACATGAATACTAATAAAATAAAACAATATTTGTCCATATAAAGAAGGTGTCCCTTCAAAAGAGGGTCCGTAAACGGGAGGTTCTACTGTACTACAAAATAACATGGCTTATTGCGTCATCTTGAGGAAATACCATATTCCTAAACAACATCTTTCATTAAGTTGCAATACACACTACGAAAGGATTCAATAACAGCGAGCAACATTAGATGGGAAGCGTTTTAATAGGCAATTATGAAACATTATATATAATATGTTACAAATTAGGATCACTGCCTTTGCACCAAATATTTTTCGTAAAATAATTTTTACACTCCTACATTTCTATCCCTACCGTTTAGAGTTGAATTTGGTACATAGATTACGTTATTTATGGCTAATGCTTACAACGGACATGTCTTATGACTGCATTCAAATCTCAAACATAAGACCGCAGGCAATCCCAGACCAGATTTCTGTACCTGTATCTATGGTGAAAAAAGCATCTACTGAAAAAAGTGCACAACAAAGTAGATAAACTATGTCTTTAAACATGTAAATGTATGGTGTGTTAGAGTTGAAGACAAATGTTTTCATTAACATTTAAGGATTAATATGCACGTTTCTACGCAAAATTGAGACGAGACTAATCTCTTATTTCAATCCAGTAAAACAATATAATCTACTTGGTGATGACCTACACTTAGTGTAATTAATTCCTGCGATAAATGTAATATTAATTAAGGGGTGCAGCTCTTATAACGTTAATATGGCTTGCACTGAAGCTAGATGTCACTGATGATTGTCTTGTTTTATCCTAAGTGGACAAGTCGTGATTTTCTAACGGATGTGTATTTTTAGTGCTGCCTGTCGTATCTGATGCAGGTACTCACAATAAACATCAGCTGTCAAGCTTTGTACTGGATCAAGTAAGACTAAAAGACACAGGTTCTATCCTGTCTATCAAGTCTTCTCGTTTCGTTTCCAATGGAAGAGAAGGATGAGACCCATGTTTCAAGATGTTCCTGTATCCAAGCTTTCTGAGATGTCAACAGCATGCCTTTTAGGTCTTGTGATGTAAGGGACAGTACCATGCAATTGTAAATGACCGTTTGCAGGCTTTAGATCAGATACCGCGTAGTTGCAAAATTAGTGTTTTTGGATATTAGTTTTGTCATGTTGATAGCGCATGTAATTTGTTTTGAGATATATGTCTTAACTTAGAAAGAAAACCGAATCTTATATTTGAATTTATTTGTGGGTAACTATTCCAATACACTCAACAAAACTTAAATTGTCATCCCTAAAAACAGAATGTTTTTAAACGGTTTGCTTATAAATAAACCAACCGTATGGACGTTTCCACTAAAAACGTGACAAACCTGTTAACTTAATGTCCAGTAATTATTGCGTGTATGATACACCTTCGTGGACTTCGGTAGCATACCTGGTTGACATGGCAGATGGACCCCTCCCCCCGTTTACTTATTTCTCAGACACGTTAAGAACAAATCTTGAATCTTATTTTACATCTTTTAATAATGTCATGCGTCGTATTTACTATTCAAACAAAGAACCAGTGTCCAGACAGGAAACGTTTAGAAGGCATATACATTCATATGAAGAGCTGGCAATTACCATGCAGTTATTGCTGAGAGAGCATAGCATAAAAACGTTACTTTACTTAAATTATTAATGGCTGGGTGGATGGAATTTTGCATTATTTTGTTCCCAGATTGAAGAAGCATGTATGACGATTTCCTCCTCTAGCTGTTATTCCATTTGTCCCATTAAGGATTTTAATGATGTTCATTCATATTTTTATCTTTGCAGGAGCGAATGTTGGCTAAGCGGACTACACTTCTTTGGCCACTTTGGAGCTTAAAAGTCCTTGGGTTCAAAAATGTCAGAAGTGGCAGAAAAGCCATACGTGTTCAGTATAACCGTCAAAGTATGCGAGTTAAAAGTTGAAGGTGAGTTGTTAGACATTTTCATTTTAAATATAGTGAATAAGCAATTCTTTCCAAAAGGAAACGTTTGCATTTGCGCCTACTCACAAATATGCCAACGAAGCGCAATTGTAATTCAAGGAGGAAATTAATTTTAGAATGTTTTTGCTTAACATAATTACACGAGAATATCTTTTCTATATCCTATATTCTATATTCAATTTACACGTTTGAATTGAATGTTTTCTGCTCCTCGGTAACCATTCGCGGCTTATTTTGTTATTCTTCTTTAAATCCATCAATCGTCACAAGATTCAGTATCAATTCCAGGGACAATAGAAAACGAGTTGATCTAGATCAAGGCCCCTGCTCCGTATAGTTATTTATCCGGTATAGTTATAGGGGGGGGGGGGGTCAGCACATACAACTTATAATTCAACCCTGAATAAAAACCAAAGT
>JBCAUI010517301.1:0-12121 GCA_038406195.1 Haplosyllis anthogorgicola | reverse complement strand
ATAAAGAGGGCATATAGATGCATAAGGCTGCCAAATATGAAGTTTGTATCATCAATTGCATGTCCAGGAGAAAGGTTTAAAAAACAAATGTGGCTGCCAATTTGAGAATAATGGCCACAGCAACATAATTTTTCTAAGCTTTGAGACAGGACATGGGTGCAAATGTGTGTAAGATATGAAGTCTATGATCAATAGTGTGCTCAGGGTGACTGTGCACAGACAACGCCAATGCCAACAATGACAACAACAACGACAGTGATGATGACAATGGATGATGGGCAATTCATGATTCTATAGGCTCTTTGGCAATTATGCCAAATGAGCAAAAAAGTGCATGGTCAATCTCTGCTTCTCACATTGAGGGAGGGGTGAGGGTTAGCTTCAGCTTAAGTAGAAGACCGATGCTATGTGCTGCTGAATAGGTGGAGCCACACTACTTCACAACCAAAGATTGGTTCAGACCTTTCCCGCCATTGATCTTCAGACGGTCACTCACATAAGGCCATTGGCCAATTTTCAACATAGCCCAACAAGTGCCTATTTAGCAGGGTGGGTGGTCACTTGCATCCACCTGGACATGACTGGTGTTATGTAACAGGGACTCGCCTTTACATAGTAGTGAAACATAGTGATTTCAAAGTACTGAACCTTGCTTCAAACCGAAAAACATGTAGGGAAGGGAGAAGTTACATCATAATATATACAGTTGACATCAAGGACTCACTACAATTTGACCAAGCAAAGCAACTTAAAAGTGAAAAGTATACTTTACATGCATTCCCTTGCTGGAAGCAAAATCCTTGTGAGATCTCTTGAAACGGAGTTACTACTTGAAATATGTTGGCTTCACACAATAATATTCTAGGCAAACTTAGTTTTATACTATCTCATCACCAAGTGATATAGAGAAGCTATTCTTAACCTAGATAATATGTGAACATGTTACTTTTTCATTGAAATGGTTTTGAATTGATGTGTGTGATGAACACACAAACAACAAGTCAAGCTACAAAATATAATTCTACCCTGTGTAGAGCTTTGTGATGGAAAACTCTACTGGAGGTAGGTTTCCATGGATCTTTGATATTTTAGTCAAACTACCTAACATAAGTGTTAATAATCCTACATGACTATGTGCAAGCTATTAGGGACATAGGATTTCTCTGCCCTTCACAGTCAAACATTATCCAAAATTTTACCTTACAATGTCCTGTTGACATGGGCCCTATGCCTATCAGAACGCACATTGACTTTAACTACCACTAACCATATATGGTTGTGTGAGCCAGAAGGATCCCAGAATCCTTACTTTATACTAAATCAAATATTAAAACTAGAAATAAACAATAGCCATATGAAAGGTTCAATGGGGGGGGGGGGAATTACTTGATCAACAGTTAACTAGTCATCCTAAAATTACAGCCATCCTAATGATTTTCAAAATAAATATCCTCCATATATTAACTAGATCAGGAATGTTTAGCTATACTGGGTTTTGTCTATGGCCGAACATGAACGACCAAGGTTACATGTGTGTCTTAGCTGCTGTCAACTGCAGGGAGACACACCATTTTGATGATTCAATCCCTTACTCCTTCACATGTGCACCACAGCTGCATCAAAAGGCAAAATGGCAAGTCCCAATATCTCAGTCTCCAGAGTAGTTTACTACAGAATTTAGCTAGGAAATGGAATGAGCTAAATGAAGTGCAGCAACAGCTAGTTAATGGGCAAGCTAAACTAGCCATAGCAGCCGGTAACTTACAAATACCGCACACAAAATATGAGGAGGTACAACAAAATGTAAGTACCTTAAGTGACAAGGTTCTGGATTTAATTCAGGAAATCTTGGACTTGGAGAGACAGGTCCATGATCCCTCAAATAATCATACTACTAACCATACTACTAACAAATTTAAGAGGTGAAAGTGTCATGTTCCTGACAGGGGGGGAAGTCAATCTACTGAACAAGATTGAACTTGTTGTGGCACAGGTTCAGAACTGGGATGTTGAGAATTTCTTGCAGACATTTCAAATATAAGGAAGGACATAGAAGGGGGGTCCATACGCATGCATTGGGCTATGCCAGCAATGTCTAACATTGACCTGCCTCACCTGCCACATATCCTATCCTATCCAGGGGGGGGGTGGAGATCTGTCTGCCTGAAGCTGGAGATCCTTACATTTTCCATCGCTACCAACTTAACTTTGTAAAATATGAACATAAACTTTTGAAACTTGGTATAGGGGTAAATTAGGACCTAAGGATCAGTGCTACATAGGTGCCATTCTGCTATGATGCATTTTTACCCCATTTTGGACCAGTTTTCCCCAAAACCTTGATATCACGGAAACCGCTTATCGTAGAGACTCAAAACCACTGCCAAAAGATTTGGCACACCCCAAAACCTACATGCAGGGATTTTCAAGTCATTTCGATGCTTTTTCCCCTGTCAAAATCAAGAAAATGTGAAATTCTGAGTATTATGGGATAGAAAAACACAAAATGTTGATTTTGACTGAAAAAGTGCCCGAAAAGGCTTGAAAATCCTGCATATAGGTTTTTGGGGTGTGCCAAATCTTTTGGCAGTGGTTTTGAGTCTCTACGATAAGCAGTTTCCGAGATATCAAGGTTTTGGGGAAAAGTGGTACAAAATGGGGTAAAAATGCATCGTAGCAGAACAGCACCTATGTAGCACTAATCCTTAGGTTCTAACCTACCCCAATACCAAGTTTCAACAGTTAAAATTCATATTTTACAAAGTTAACTTGGTAGTGATGGAAAACGTAAGAATCACCAGCTTCAGGCAGACAGACACCCCCCAGTGCAGATAGGTCTATCTGCAGATGGACCCACCCCTCCCCCAAGTGCAGACAGGTCTATCTGCAGATGGAACCCCCAACCGGTGAGGTCAACCAGTGCAAAGTGCAGATGGACCCCACCCCCAAAGCCCAGGTGTACATGATGTGTCTTATGGGTATTCTTTTTCCAATGATCTCTTTTAGTTAGGCAGTCCCTACAGCTAGCCTCTAAATCAATATTTTTTTATGTACAATGACTTCAAATTCAAATCTAAAAATATTGCTCTTTTAAACAACGCATCCAAACTAAATATTGTTACATTTCAAAGGTATACATCACCATCAATTGATATATATGTACGTCATAGTATGGCTTCATAGCCAAAACACATCACTTTAAATCCAAGTATGTTGCTTTTTAGCCAAAATGCATCATTTTAAATTGATGTATCTTGCTGTTTAACCAAAACATGTCACTTTAAATTCATGTATGTTGCTGTTTAGCCAAAACATGTCACTTTAAATCCCACCTTTACTTCAATGGCAAATTGGCAAAGCAGACAGATCCCCCCCAAGCTGGACAGAGATAGGTGGACAGCAGTGTATGAGTGGGAGGATGCAGATGGCCTGCCCTTTCACATATGCTGTCATGCCCTAATCGTGTGAAGCACGGGTTTCACCTAGTTAGAGAAAACCCACTCTAGATACACATAATGCTTTCTGTAAAGTGTCATCATCAGTTAGACTGATGCACTGTTTCAGTTTTACATTTTGGGTGAAGCTGTAAGAATGTCTCATATTACAAAGAAATTTGAACTAAGAATATTTAAACTATAACCTCATTTAATAGTCACAAGCATTGTAACAGATGAAATAGCCACAGATTAATTTTTTCTATCACTATGAAGTAAACCCAATGACTTGCAAGAACTGATAAAGGTGAACCTTCATAGCCACAATAAAGTTTTCAGACTCACCGACAGATTAATTCGACTGGATACATTCGGATAAATGCATAATATAGTAAATGGTCACGATACTATGATATTGCATTTCAGTAAAGTTAGGTAGCGAGCAGTGCGGGCAGGGAGACAGTTGTCCACAGAGGATGAAGTGTAAGAACGGCAGGTGTTTGTGTGAGGACAGGATGAGGATGACGAGCGACAACAAGTTCTGTCTCAAGGAGCGAGAGCGCATGCTCGGAGAGACATGCAATCCTGTCACCGACGTCTGCTTCCTCAGTATGGGTATGTGCCTCTATGTCTGCTTCCTCAGTACAAGTATGTGTCTCTTTGACTACCTTCTCAGTATGGGTATGTGTCTCTATGTCTTCTTCCTCAGTATGGGTATGTGTATGTGTCTCTGACTACTTCCTCAGTATGTGTATGTGTCTCTATGTCTTCTTCCTCAGTATGGGTATGTGTATGTGTCTCTGACTACTTCCTCAGTATGGGTATGTGTCTCTATGCTTCATCACAATGCGTAATGCATCTCCAGGAGCTATGTAAAATTTTCGAGGGGGTAGAGTAGACTAGACACACCTCTTCAATCCGTGCCCATCAATCACGTTGGAGATAGTTTGGCAGGAAGTTGACTGGGACGGGACAAGGGTCCTAACAATATAGTAATTCAGATGAACGTTTATTGTCATTTCAGCCACAGGATATCATACACACCTAGTTGGCTGTTTCAACAAAAAGTGTAGATGTAAATCTGGTTACAAACAGGAAGGCGGCACCTGCAGAAAGTGTGAGTACAACTCAAGAATTCCCCTTCATTTTGTCTGCTACTTAATTGAAATCGTAACAAAGGGATGAAAATCCCATTACAAGAAATTAGAGAAATATAATGTTGCTTATCTTAGCAAAAAATTCGAGTTGAAAGTAGCCAGAAAATAAGTAGCTGAAACTTAGAACTCAGTTATTACTTATCAACGCTTTAATAGAAATGGGCTATGAATTACAATGAAAGTTTCTTTACCAGAGATCAAGATACATTTGATGAATTTCAGTGTATGTATCAGAAGGGTACTGTGATCAGAACCATCACTGTCATGGAGGAGCTCTCTGCCGGGGAAAGCTGTGCATGTGTCCTCCGGGTTACTTTCCAGCTGCGGGCAACACCAAGTGCATCAAAGAAGGTGGTAAGTTTGTCTTCTTTATTTTACCTGTCAAGAATTTATTAGAATTCATTCCAACGAATAACCAATTGTAAGTTCGTACTGAAATGAGTTATTTTAGGTCACTGATAAGTCATGGTACTACATGACATTGTTCTGATCTGTAGTTGGTAAAATTGGCAACAAGTATTTCCCAAATGTTCCCAATTAAAGCATAAATTGGTAATGGGTAGCTTTGTGTCGTCTTTATAATCCTTTTTTCCTTTTACAGCTCAGTTTGACCTCGGATTAGGTGCTAACTGTGATGAAATCAACCAGAAAAGATACTGTGCACAGGATTTAGTGTGTTACCGGTGTCCACGGGAAGCGCAGTACACCTGTGTGGCATGTGAGCATTTTATCCATCTATTAACAAAATCACGTACAAAGACGTTAACATTAAACTGCTGATCATTGAAGATATTTGAAGGTTTTAACGATTATTGCTGTCTTGACATCTTAGGTGGCAAGATACGAATGGTATTCTTTCGTATTATTCTCGTGTCTTTCGTGCACGATCTTGAAATGCGCGTGCGTTACAAAACACCCAATATATTTGTCACTCTATGGGGATTTCGCAACATAGAAGATGCCGCCCTCTGTGCATGCTCCATAGGCCATCAATGGGGATTCTCGATTTGCGACAGATATTTGGACTGCGCTCCTTCAATAACAAATACATTAAGTGTTCTCTATTGCGCAACAATACCATGTTAAATGGGCACTTTCTATAACCCACATATGTAGAGTTTAGAAACTTAAGCTAGGTAGTCTATAACAAAATTTAAGTAAACATTGTCTTGGGAAATTATTATTTTCTAGCCTGTATACAAAAATTGTATCGGAGCTATAACACAGTACATTATGGGTACATTAGGACGCACATTCCTCCTAGATTTATTTCGTGTAGTTCTTAAAAATTACCACAGATTATTGCATGATCAATGTGATCACATAAATGCGTTTCTTTCTTTTATTGTGGTCCTTATCACCTGCCTAAATAGTCCAGTTGATAGCATGCTGGCTTTCTAAAATATGTGTGGGAGTAGGGATCAGGTTCGAATCCAACACTCTACCAATTCCTGGGTCCTAGATTAAATTAAATTAAAATTATACTAAAAAAATTAAACTAAAACTGAGACTGGTATTTATTTTTGACATAGGTCTAGTAAACTCCTCTATTTTGTAGTCCATAACGTCAAATTTACCACTTGGTAGCTGACTGTCACCTGTGTGTTAATTCAGTTGAATGAAATTCGATAAGACATGTGGTCATCAGCCTGGATAACTGAAGAAAATAGAAACCGACCCTAAACGAAAACTGTAATAAAGTTCTATCAGGATAGAACCAACGAGACACAACAAAAAATTCGTCATTACTCAGTCATGTCATAAGTTACGACGCTATGAGTTCTGTCGTAAAGATGTTAGAAAGGGTGTTCTCATTCGATAAACAGCGACAACACAATTGTAAAACTCGTTTTTAGATTTATGGTAGAAACATCAAACCACGATTCGTTTCCAGAGTTACGTAAATGTTTAGATTGGAACCATGTCGTAGGTTTATGCAATTTAGAAGAAGGGAGCTTGTGAAGTCTGGAAGGATCAAAATGGTGTACTCATGTTTGACATCAAGCACCTAATCAATTATGTATGATTTACTCTTAGAATTAAACCTACAACATCATCAGCAGCATGACTAAATCTTAATCTTAACTGATAGAAAAAAGTCTTTACTGACTTACATCCAGAATGGAACTCTTTGACAAAAAATCTTCACAATTTGTTTTTGCATATAGTCAGTTCCTTCCCTAAAGATGATTTCGTAAGTTTACAAAAACAGTCGAGATTTCAACTAAGTCGTGTGCTGCCTAATATGCTTGATTCACCTTATTGAATATGTCTGGTTTAAAACACATATTTTGTAATTATATTGAAATAGTAAACTAAAATTTGTAAAACTACTATTTTTAGCATAATTTGATACTAATTTTAGTAAAGATTTAAAAATATGAAAACTAGATAGGGAAATTACTATTACAGTGAAACTTGTCTTGGGCTAACTGTGCTTTGTGAATACCAAATAGTCCGTGTGTTTGCCCAAACCAGAATACGGACACCTGGTGTGCGTTATCATGTGTGTAACAAAAATCAAAATGTGAACTTTAAATGAGAAAGTTCATCTTAATTAGTCCCTTTTACTAAACTGACAATAATAAAATGATTCTAAACTTGAATAAAAAAAATTAACAATGTTGTCATTCCATGAAATGAGATTTCATGAGAAATTATTTCAAAATAGTTCATGAATCCGTATTGATAAAGGTTCATCGTTCACAGATGACAAGTTGTTTGCCCAAGGCAGGGTGAAATAGCTTTAAAAACGTTGGTGAGTGGGAAAAAGTCCATGGATGCCAATGTGTACGCCCAAGAGCAAGTTCGTCCAAGACAAGTCTTACTGTAGTTTTGGAACAATAGCACATCAAAAGGACAGCGCGTAATTCTTTTATCACCTATTTTGTTCTGCTCGTTTCCGAAATGATTTCAGGAGTTGTGTGTTTGCTATTTACTGACATTACACTGTCTAGAAAATAAAGTGAATTAGCCAAACAGAATGATCTCAGTAAAATACTTGATTGCAATACGTACGGAAAATTGTAGTTTCTCAGAAATCTTTGCTGATGGTATTCTTATTATGCTGATACGGGGTTTTTTTTGCACGCATAAAGACGACTAGATCTGTACGGAGAACTATTTTGAGAACTGTAGCGTTCACTTTGAGATAGTCATAGTTTGAGCAGGCCATAAAACATTTACACCATTTTTTTATTTTCTCTATTATGAAAATTTGGTATGATAATCAATGGAATGCTCGTTCTTGGCGCATAAGAACGCATTTGTCATGAAAACACGCGCACGGACCGCGAATCAATATTGATATCACTGTGCCATAAAACATAAAACAACATGTTAATTTACGTTTAGGAATGTAATTAAGATTGATGCTTCTTGAACTGGTTAATAATTGAACGCTTCCCTCGCGGTAACACACTTGCGGGAAATAATGTGGTAATCAAACCAATATTACTCTCATAAATAATGAATAAATCCATAAGCAAAGTGGAAACTCCTTTCTGCCAGTACCAACGGATTTTTTGCCAAGTAGCTGTGTAGTCTTCTGATACACGAATCTCAGTAGCCTTAAAATTAATGAAGATTGATTGTTGGGTATTTCATGGCAACAGTACAGCAAAGGAAGAAATTCGTGCGCCCTACGGCAACAGAAATAGGTAGTGATTATTTCACCTATGTTTCAAAGCAAAATTCTGATTACTTTAAATTCTATCATATCCCATGAATTTTTTGTTCTTACAGTCAATATAGGGTATGTAATTGTCAATTCTTAGAGCACTATTATGTATGTGTTTGACAAACTCTGGGATAGCAATCATTCACATATTTTAGACGTAAATTCGCTGTATTTTTAACCTTGTTCTCAACTGAATATGAATGTTAAGTAGAGCTTTGCTGTAAAAATTACGGAAATGGAACCATTTATCTATTATCCATTTGCTTAAAGTCCGTTTTAGGATTTATTACTGAGAAATAAATAAATCTTCTTTGTAAAGTGTAATTTTACACAAAAATAAAATTGGAATGAATTGTATATTTTCTGACAATGTCGCTTTTCGACTCGCATTTCAACTTCCTTCCTGATAATACAGACAATAAAGGTTTTCCGAATTATGTTTTGACGTAAATTAGGGCTCTATCAATATTAAAATAACCAGTATTAATTCCTGAAAAGGGAATAAATTGACGTCGATAACTGAAATTGATATTTTCAAGTTACTAACATTAAATGACTTAAATAAATTTTTTGATTTGCCTAATTTTTTGTACAGAAAAAGAATTCGAAAATCGCACAGTGATCTGGAGTTAGTAAAACCTGTCCAGTCAAAATTCTGGAAGAGCAAATAGATCTTGATTTTCATTTTCCAGTTTGACAGCTTTCAAATCACTTGAATGCACTATATGATAAAGAGAGTCTTGAGCAGATTTTGTTTGAATTGAAGCGAAAATTGACTCTTACCCGAAGCTTTGAATTGAATTAGCGTGGGAGTTTGTGAAGTTGAAATGAATATTTAAGATATTGTCCACATCAATCCGCAGTCAATATGTCATGTTTGCGGCTCCTTCGATAGAATCAGCAGTAACCTTGCATTGCCTTTATTGAATTACAAAGAAAAGGTCTCTGCGCCTTAAGACATTTATGGATTAAATGGAAAAGTCATACGCTTGGTCAGAATTGAGTTCCTTTTAAAATAACTTACTATCAAAAGAAAAATCGGTTTCCAAACGATAGGGTTTCAAGCTGTGCTTTTCTTTCGAAAGGTTCTGAAATTTTCGAAAATTCCCCGACAAATTAAAAATACTCCTAAAAATGCTAATTTCTTGAAATTATTTCTTTTGCTATTTCAATATAATGATATATATGTAATTATAATTACAGTTTTCATTACCTAGAAGCTTATCACGAAATATTAAATTAATTTCAGCTTAAAGAAAATTGTGTTGGGTAGAACAAGGGTCATTGGGTAGGTGTGCATTTTTAATTTGATAAATAAAATCCTCGTTTATAAATATGTGGACAAGTGTATTTGGATAACTTGATAATAAACAAACTTTCAGTTGTTTGGGAATGACAATTTAAATTTCGTGAAAATTGTTAGATATTGGTACATCTATTTCTGCTTCCAGATAAATACACGCGAACTCACAAATATTTCTTTAATATTTACTTAAAAGTAAACTCAAATACGACAATTAAACTGGATTGCCAGCTGTGACAATTGTCTTGAAACAAAATACTTGAAACTTTCCTCTTTTGTTTTTCTTAAAAATGTAAGTCTTCATGGTACGTGACTCATGGTACATGTCTCAGGACCAAGTTACGCTAAACAAAGTAAAAAAAAAAAAAGAATTGGACCTTTTCATGTTTGTTGTCAGCAAAAGGCAAAAGTCTATTTGGTTTCCTGTTTGAATTACAGAGTAAATTTAAGAAAGCGGAAACAAGATAATAGTACAAAGTAGGGACAGAATATCAGTCATGTCATGTATACGTAGTATATGCATAGTTTGCATGTATATTTTTCTCTAACGTTGCTGATATGTACAGCAAAATTAAGGAATTGTAGTTTTTCAGATACTGGTCAACATAGCACAATAGGTTCAATGGTTTAAATGTAACATATCCTAACCACATAACATAAAGAGCATTTTAGAAACACCATGAGGTCTGAGATCTGCACCGAATGAATTCACCTCTGTAGCAGCCTCGTCCCTGTGATCTGTTATCTAAGTATGGATTAATTTAAAGCTGGCTTCTTCAAGGTTAAGGTAAATTGAAAGGCAGTCCTGGTCAATGAAGTGGAACGAATCATTTTGCTTTGCTTGTGGGTATTCCTTGTGATGTCACAGCTGGGTATACCCCTTTTTATTCATTATGGTTCTTACTAACATCAGACATCACAAAAGTTGTTATCTATCAAATTTCCAATAATTGAAGAAACACAAAAACACATCAAAATGGGGATTAAGACATACATAAAAATAGCACTTGGTGGAGGTGAATTCGATAAAGGGGAACTGAAAGGGATAGTAGATTTTTAATTTTTGATACTCAGTTTTTCTTTCTTTGTGAAAAGATTTGTAACTAGTTAATTACATGTAAATTAGTACCATGAAATGTTGTAGTTTTGAGTCAAACTTGGAAAAAAGCAATCAAGGTTTACTTATCTAGGAATGACTTTTACTGATTGGCCATGCTTCTCAATGGGCTTGAGGTACTGATTACCTCATTAAGTCAGCTGGTACTCAGAATCTAGGAAGAGTTGAAACAATTCAGCTCAAAATATGGCTTTTTAGTAATATTTTCTGTCATAATGACCTCTTTCTGAAGTATTACTGCCTTTCAAGTAAATGCGTCAGGTGTTAGTTTTCACAAAGTTTAGTAGCGGCAGATTACCGGAATGAACACAACATCTATGTTTGTGTGTTGACATTCTGAGATGCTCAAACGGTTTTCTTCGTCACTGTTCAGGCTTTTATTTTAGTGTATTCTTTTCCTTCTTTTAGTAAACTTATTAATTTTGAAGTAATGGAACCGAAGAATGTTTTGTTTGAAAGTTAAACAAAATTGGAACATTGAAGGAAATTGAAAGCATGTAGTTTCTAGAGAAAACGAACACAGCGTGAATTTCTTTTGTTTCCAGGTTTAATCATAACATTCATGAAATTAGTTTTGGAACAAAGGACATCAAAATCATGGAAGCATGGAATTCTTTTGTTTCCTCTTTTATTCTGCCCCTTTCCAAATTGATAGAATTTCATGATTTGACCTCCTGATTTGAATTCCTGAATGTGTTGAGTACAGACTTCTGCATTTTATCATGCTTATCCTAAAAGTTAATATTTCAAAATATTTGTAGAGGGCCACGGATTGGCGGTCATTTTGTCCCAAAATAGGAGGTACTGCTAAACATGCTTTATTCATTACACAGAATTTCTATCAGTTGTGTAGAGTTTTTAAGGGAACTCCCATTGGGTGCTGTGTTAAACTTCTGATACGAACTCCATGTACTGACATGAGCCCAAAATGCAATTAATAAACCCACAACACAAAAATATAGAATGTCGCCAAATGGATAGTATATACACTGTACATCTATACTTGTGCAGGATCATATTCTTAAGTCTAATTATTATGAACACGTGCGTCGCCATGCCGACCTTGATGTAGACACTGTTCTACTTATTCAGTGTGTGAGATGTCGTGTGTGAGATTCTAATGGACAGAGAATAAGGAAATATACAAAATAATATCTTGCTGAAATTCAGGTGAAACTCTTATGAATGTAATTCACCTAAATAAAGATTATCACTCCTGGGAACTTCAACTGAAATATGTAATGCCTAAGGCTGATCATTGTACTCATTTCGTTTCGCTGATCAGTCTCAATGGTATTTCAGAAATTGAAACGCACCAGGACGTTGACATTTCATATTGATACTGCCTTCTAGCTACGGATTCCTACCTAGGAAGTGCTGACTCCTATTTTATCAACCTTAATGCCCTGAACCAAAATGTAAACAAATGCA
>JBCAUI010517290.1:0-12122 GCA_038406195.1 Haplosyllis anthogorgicola | reverse complement strand
TGTTCTCCCCAGCTTAACCAATAATGTGAGTAGTGGGAGGAGCTTAATTGGAGCATAATGGGTTCTAGGCTCCCTCAATCTTTGGCGGATCTAGGGGGCGCCCAAGGGGCTTTCTTTCCCCCTTCCCCCACCCCAATAGATGAATTATTTTCATTTTCATACAGTTTTCACTGAATTTTGGGTGAAAAATACCTGGGTGACAACCGAACGGAAAATTCTGGATCCGCAAGCTTTTCCTCAGTGTTTTAAACATGTATCATCCTCCATATCTTAGTAATCAACAAGCCTCAAGAAGTAAGCTGATTTGCCTTCAATCAATCTTTCCATCACACAACCCATCGGTCAGCATAGACAGGGCGCCCTCCGCAGAGGTGCACTTACACACAAATACCAGTGAGAATAAACCTTTTCGCATAGCATGACGTAAACAGAGCTAGCTTACCTTTAAGGCATCAGGTCTTGCGAAGTAGACAGTGCTGCCGAATGTGATGGGTATGAATATATCCGCGATCTGTGCGGCGATGTGGCTGAGCGGGAGGTAGCTGATCATCGTCTCCTGTCCGTACTTCAAGTCGTTGTGCATTCCAGCGGCGTATGAGATCCATGTCAACTGAAACGAGGACGTAGACATGTAGATTCTTGGCAGTAGATTCTCAAATTAAGAAGTATTTCTTCTCTATTGTTGTGGCAACTGTTTCCAGTCCCTTTTCTGACACCCCTTTTTTGAAGCCAAGGCAATAGCATTTTGACTTTTTGGGAAATTCCGACTTCTGCGCCCTCACTTCCCTTTAACCGAGGCTGTGACTGCTTGAGTTATTGGCTAAGAACTAGTTAGACTAAGCTGTACTACTGTGCTACGGCTTAAATAAGCAATCTTTGCTTCAGACAAAACATGAGTCTCTGATTGCTCTGTCCAGAGCTTCAAAGCCAGTGTGGATCTTCTTCCCATCTTAAGTACTTGACTGGGTGTTTTTCTTGAATGAACTTGTTTGTGGCCTGAGGACAAATTATATAAAATTCGTAAAATGAATTAATTGGATCTGAAATTAATATGACAGAAAAATTTGACTTACATTATCATGACTCAACATTACACCTTTGGGTTGTCCTGTCGTCCCTGACTGAAAGAATAACATATTTATGTCTGTTGCCAACATTGCTGACAGTGGGATATTATTACATATGTAGCCCGCAGAAGAATATTTAAAATTGAGGGTTTGTATTCTTTTCTTTGTATTGGAAGTTGAGAAGATGATGGTGCAGTATCTGCTTTTACAAGCCACTGCTTTGTGCGGCCACTTGGCATTTACGGTCAAAATTTTTTAAAATATATTTTCTTATAGATGCATCAATAATATGATCACTGCCTTGAGGCCACCTGTCATTTACGACCAATTCACATTATGAGTAAGAGTGGCCGCTCAAAGCAGGTTGTACTGTATCTTACTGTGTATATGAGGGTGCAACACTTGTTCGGCGCTTGTCCGCGGATTCTCTCTATCAGCGCCTCCTCCGGAACTCCCTTACCCAGCTCCATGAACTCGGACCACTGCAAATATCACAGATAAATCTATTTCATAATAACACTGAATGTTTTATGATGCGTGTCTTTATTACGGTTCTTGGAAGACCAATTGGTATACATGTAATAAGAATGTACTAAAGATGGACAATCAAGAGATTATTTTTTGGGGACTGAAAATCCACCCACAAAAATAATTCGGAAATATGAAAACAAAAAAGTTTCTACATTTGTTGTTTCTCATAAATGTAGCTCGGGCAACATATTTCTGATACATAAAGTGTTTAACCATAATTTCTCAGTTGAAGAAAACAACTGCGATACAAATGAAAGTCGTGACTATAAGTCTGTCGAATGACAACACTATTTCCAACGTTATAACGCAATTTAAGACGTAGCTTGGGATGTGATAACGGCACTACTTCTAGATACATGAAAAAGGAATCTTCATGAGATGAATCGATGTCAGTTTTTCGGGCTGAATATTACACAGTTTTGTCAAATTTCATTCGATGGACAAAAGTTACTGTTAAAAACAAAGTAAGGTTATACCGTGTAGACATTAGAGTATTTCTCGGAGAGTTTTCCGGTGTACTGTATGACGGCGCGGAGGTGGGGCAGCTTGTCCCGGACCTTGAGGATCTTCTGTAGCTGAGCGTCGTTCTCCACCACGACGATGTTCGCCTCACAGTCCGACGCCACGTAATGGCAAGCTTCAGGCTGGTTCGTCGCGTAGATTCCTACCGCAAAACCCCTGTGGAGGTAGAGACAGTGTGTGGTTACAGTAAGACGTGTCTTGGTCGACCACCCCAGTTTTTGAAGGCTAAGTGGTCGTCTTAGGGTGGTGGTCTCCAAAGACAAGTCCAAATTATGTAAAATTTAATTTAACAAAGGGCGAGGTAATATGGTGGTTTACGGTGAGTGGTCGTGCAAAATGTGGCTTGGGAAACTAATACTGCTAAGGATAGCCTTTTTGCTTGTTTGATTCGAACTGTTATAACCGGTGTAGTACCCACGAGAAAAGTTGTTTAAGAATATAAAAAGACTGAACAAAATTTCACTCAAAGGTATAAAATGGCTCAGCCCCTCGTCCCCGAATTAATCACATGTTAAACAGATATCCTTTGAAAGTACATGTGACATTGAAGTGTAACGTAATCAATGTCATTTTACTCATTAAACCAAGGCAGGGTATAGGCCATTTTACTGTAGTTGTACAGAGCTTAATTTTGATCTGAATTATACCCTGGGCACAATGTTGTGGGTGGGTTTCAGCTCTGTAGACGGTGCGGACTCAGTCCATAACCATAATCACTGCACTTAATAATTGACAGTAACATATTATCCGTAATTGCAGTTATTCTTAGTGGCTGTTAGTATTTGTTCTCTTTTACATTGACGGATCTCATTGCAAATCAACTTGTGATGTCGCGTTACCTCAACTGTCCCTAAAATTGTAGTTAGTGAACTGGATGTGCAAATACGTACCCAGCAACAATAGCGGCTAAGTCGGATATGAACCATTCAGGGGAGTTAAACCCGAGAATACACACGCCATGGTGCACCTCCAAACCAAGCTGAAAATACGATTGCACGATGTAGTTTACAGTGTTAACACTTGCACAGCAACATTAACCTTTTCTTGTCTATCAAATAAAGTTCTAAGAGTAAGTGACTTTTGGCATAAAAATTTCATCTTATTTTAAGTATCATATTGCTATCATTACACTTAACGTCATGAACGTTTTAATCGAACCATGTCTCGTTTTCAATATGTGTTTTCCCACATATGATTTTCTCTGAATTTGAATTGCTCTACAGCTAATCAGACACTGGGGTGACATTACAACAATACGAATAACCGTACCTTAATAAACCCTCGTGCTGCCCTCTTTATGTCGTCAAAGTATTGTGCGTAAGTCCATTTTTGCGTTACACCCCCTCTGGTGGCAACTGAAACAACATGTTTTATGTCTAATTAATTTGTTTAACAACATTTGGGATAATATGCGGGACAGAATATTGTGTACACGTGAAAAATGGCTGCGGAAAAATAATTGTGCGCTGGGCACCAGAGAAGGAACTGAAACGGTTGTCGCCAAAGAAAGGTAGACCAGAAATATTGAGCAGCGACAACATTTATAAATACCAGTGGCGGATCCAGGATTTCTTGGGGGGGCGCCAACCTTGGGGCGCCCCAATTTTTACCCAATTTTTGAGCAAAAATCCCCAAAAACTGCATGAAAATGAAAAAAATTTGGGCCATGGGGAGGGGCGCGCACCTCCCGCGCCCCCTAGATCTGCCAATGAATACGTATTGCATTTTATGATGATTCAACTCCTATATATTGCAGCAGGATTTCAAAAAAGGTAAAGGCTCAAAATGGGGTTCTATTGGAAAGTGTAAACAATTATTCGAGTTCGCTTTTCTAATTAGACTAATTAGTAAACTCCATGTCACCTACATTTGTTGAAAAGTAATAGAAACTTGCAGGTTTTCATCACATTTTAGTTACCATGTAATCAAAAGATCTATTCTACATGAAGTGCAATATGCAATATGTAGCGAATTTCCGAAAAACGCGATTGGTTTACCTAGTGCTGTGCCGTTAGCATGTCTCTTGACGGTGTTGACGAGTAGTGTGGGTACAGAGATAGGCTTCTCGGACTCGGGTCCTTCCTTAGTTAAACGTAACTTGACCGCCTCGTCTCGGTTATGTGTCCACAGCTTCTCGGACGGGATGATCTGATCCGGATCTGAAACGGTTAAACGAGTGATGACCTGTTGGTGCACAGACCCTCATGCCATATTTGCCATAAGAATATCAACAATGCAGTAGAATTTGCCGTCTTGCTGCATGTTTTTGAGTCATATAAAATAAAGAGTTCACTGTGGAATTATACTAAATGTAATCAATTAAAGAATATTCCCAGCCATTAATTTCTGTTTTCATTATTGCTCATTTTGTTCAAAATTGAACGTGAAAATAGTTTGAATATTATTGATCTACTGAATAGATGATATTACACTGCCAAGAATTTTCTCAATCCAACACTAAAATACACTGAAAATTTTCCACAAAAAGTGTCTAAAAATGATCTGAAATGGCTTGTCTCCAATCTGTCTGGATTGAATAAAACAATGATTTAAAATAAAAATAAACATTTCTCTGTATGTAACAAGAAACGGTGCTTCGGAAAAGCTGGCCTTCGCTGGACCTAGAAAAAGAAATGACTAACCATAAAAAGATGACATGATTGTACAAAGTAAAATTTTCTCTTCCTTCAAAAAGAGTCCTAAGTGAAAATTCTACAGCAACCGAACCAATGACAACTGCTACCTTCACCACGATATCCAAGGAGATAACATGAAGCAACTGTCCCACATGCAACTGATGTGACAGTTTGACATTAAGTCTTTGGCGTTTTATTTTATCGAAATAGGGTGTAAACAAGATAATTTCTGTAAATGTTCCTAATGGTCTTCATATTTTATGTGTCCATATGAATTCACACATGTTTTCAAATGACATTTAAAAGCTTGCAATATGTCAACATCTTGCAAAAAGATAAATGGCATCATTGTTGACCCTTTGGCCTAATGGCAATGAGGGTCTATGTATTGGAGGAAATCTAGGTTTGTGTTCTGGGCGGACATTGCGAAAAGGTGGCCAGGACCCCCTCCCCTCCCCCCCCCAAACCCCTGCCACCGGACTGGGGAAGATGCATTTCTGGGCATTTCAGACAATTCTGTGAAAAAGTCAAACTCTAAATATGGCATGAGGGTCAGTGCTCCGTCAGGTCACTTCTCGTTTGCAATTTAAATTGATTTACAAGCCTTAGATTGGCGTGCGTTTCAATAAATAACGAGGAGATGACCTGTCGGTGCACAGAGCTTCATGGCGTATAGTCCAACACTCCTGACCAACGGTTTTCCAGAATTGTTTGAAATGGCCAGAAATGCATTTTCCCTATTCTGGAGGGGTTGGGTGCACCATGGAGGAGGATTCCTGGTCCCAGGAAACTGTAATGGTCGCCCAGAACACAAATCTTATCTCTCTTCGACACAGAGAGCTTCCTGCCCCCTAACCAGGCATGAAGCTCAATAAATACACTGGCCAACACAGTGACTTGTAAAAAACAGAAGTCTACCCTAATTTCAGGGCATTTAGCACCAGTCACCGTTCCTCGGAGCCCTTACCCCGAAACCACATAACCCGAAGCAAGGTTTTACAAACACAATTACGCATTAAGTACTGGCCGTTGCAGAATAAAGAAGAGTTAAACCTTAACAACAACCTGTGCATTTTCATAACCCTTAACGTACCGTCCTTTATACACCAACCTTAATGCCGTACAGATCAAGAAATTGTAAGAAAAAGTTTCGGTCCGGGAAATGCTGACCTATGTGAAATGTCGCATTAAGTTCATTGCAATAGTATAGTATAGTATAGTATGTTAAACTTCTGAGCACAAAGCTAAAGAAGTGGTGTTGGACTGTAACTGCGCGCCTTAAGGGTTATGAAAGCGCGCTGAAAGTTGGCCCTCCTAAACCGTATTCCAAACCCGCCGTTTGCGGAGCACAGATTCTTATACTCTTACCTGGAGGAGGTGGATCCACCGATCTCTCTTCATGATCATCTGCGACGGAACCCACTACTTTCACTGTAGCCGTGTATTCTTTGGGTGATACAGTGTTCTTTTTATCTCCGTTCACTGGGGCAGGGGCTTCCATTTCTTTTAGAGTGCCTTCTTTGTCAGCTGCAACTACAGGAGTGGCTTCAATCTCTGCAATTCCATTCGCAATACCCTCGTCTTTTTCTGGAGTGTCTTCTACTGAGTGATTCACTTCAATCGTCGCACTGAAATATAAACTAGAAACGTCGTTACGTCAAACGTAACGTCATGTGTCTGCCGAATGAAGTCATATCCACGGCAACAGCAACAAGACATTTTCCTTTTGTCTTGGTTTCTATTTTGATGGTTATCGTCTGTTTCGTTTTGTCTTGGTTTCTATTTTTACAAGTTTTTCAGGCGGACGACCGCATACTCTGTCATTCGACAGACAATCAAATGTGCATTTAAAAATGACTTACAGACTGTATTTAGTCGGAGAATAGAATTAAATTATACATATTTTGGAAAAAAATGATTTAATTCCATTAAAAGATACCAGCTCTTTCTCTGCAATCATTCTTGAACTGAAAACGTGAAATTTGACCTCAACGCTAAAGAGTTCAACTCAAATTTCTCTGTTTTATGGGCCAAATAAAATACTGAGGTTAAGGGCAGGCGGGCTGGCGGAATAAGTCAGTTGGTTAGCACATTTGACTCAGTCACGCGTCGCTGAGCACCTCACCACTGCATTGGTGGTTCAAATGCCAGCTGATACATGTGAGAGGAGCCCAGCCTGCCATGCCACAATGTACACCTCTATTGATGGAAAAGGCAGGTGTCACACCAGACATGACCTTTGGGATTACTGCATGCAAAAGTGCAGGTGAGAGATCCACCCTGGATTTAAAACCCTTGGGGAAGGTCACACAAAGTCCAAAACAGGGGTAATCAGTGGCCCCACAAATGGACCTTCGTCCAACAATTTTTTTTAAAAAATAATAATAATGGGGTTAAAGTAAAATTTAGTACGTTAATACTTACATGTGCCTTGCAAAAAACCCCACAATTTCAGAATATTTTATTTTTCGCACAGAATCAGACTGATCAACAGACGAGCGGACAAAAGACAAACTCTACTTTTGCACCATTTAAACAAATAAACAAACTTGACATTGACATGTATTCCTAAAGCGAGGCTATTGCCTGTTTATGGTTAATATTTCACTGTAAAGTACAACAGGCTAGGAAACAAAAACATGGCTTGATCTCGGTCTCAATGACAAGTAGAGCACAATGACTTACATGGCTTTTTGCGTTATTCTCCCCAGTTTACCTCAAGGCAATAGTCACAGGCAAGCTCAGCGATATTTATCTCGCTTAAGGGGATGCTTAGTGTACTTTTATGTTATTTTTGGAAAAGAAGTTAGACTCCCAGCGTTCTGTAATAAACCAACATACAACATTTAACGCTTGTTGTTGCGTTAAAAGATGGGCGTTAAACTTCCGAAAACGTGCTGTCCATCTCAGAAGTCAAACCAAGCCCAGTTGAAAGGCAATATTTGAAAATTTTATTTTCAATACAAGATGCACTGTAATGCAACACATGCTAACTTTGGTTTGCAATAGTGAACATCTGTGCCCGAATCATTCGATCTCAGATAAATCGATATATCCATGATAATTCGACCAAAAACTCTGCTTTAGCCTACACTGGCTACCATATTAACTTACCCTGATATTTCAATCAAGGTTTTTCTTGATTAATTTAGTTTACCTCACGTACCAAATTTTCGAGACTTATTTTCTGACATATAAATTGATGAAAAGCATGAAGGCCATTGTGTCTAAAGTTCGATAAAATCAGAAGTAAATGTAAAATGAGAAAAAAGGCCGAATTCAGTCTTTTTACCAAACTTAGCCATTGATATGGTTGGTATTTGGACTAAATTTCATCTTGACCAATATTAATATTTGAAGACTAAAAATGAAGACTACAAAATCTGTTTAAGAAATCAGATAGTTCTTGTGTCCGAAAAATTAGACAATTAGGTAGATAAGGTAGATTTGCTGGAGATCGTAATAAGAAAAACATTGAGTATCTCCTTTAATTCCATCAAAGATTTAGGTCAATATGCATCGACTTCTTAAGGTAAAGATGCAGATTGAAAAATGACTGATTGTACTAGATTTACACCCCTTCCTTTTTTCTTTATTTCCTAACTGGCCTGAAATGAATGGGTATTAACACGGAATTCATAAACCCAGTCATGTCTATTAAACAGTAAAAACGTCTCAAAGCAAAATAACGGTTAAAGCATCTTCTTTCTGTGTGTAGAGAAGTCTTTTTCCGCTGTGTGAATGAATGATGCTCTAATGATGCTCTTTCTCTGTACACTACGGTTTTATCCTTGGTTAGTTTCGCTTTTTACATTGCACTTTTTGCATTTTTAATGAAGTTAACCGCAAGGTAAACAAGACAGCCTTCTGGGCATGAAAGTGTCGAATTGACAACTTCAGCATAAACTAGTGTCTACATTTAGACATAGTTGTCAGGCAGCTAAAAAGTGTGCTTCACATTTTTATATTATTTGAAAAACAAATTGACCAAAAAAATGTTTTCCCACAATATTCAATAGCAATGGTTTCCAGATTTTATTGCTGGGTTCGGGTAAAATTTTAAAATTCCAGCCAAGGTTTAAAAATAAAACCTTCTGAAAGGTGGAAATTATGAAACAAGAAGAAGATTTCTCATCCAAGTTCGCCTGTTTTTTGCAGATTAAAAAGTGTGTGAACTGAAGCCAATTTAAAAAGTGTTTTTCTCACAACGTAATAAGGTTTTGTGGATAAGGATGCATGGTAGTCTTATCACATACTCATGTTGGCAGAAAGGTGATACAGTCGGCATTGTAGATTAAAAAGTGATTTTCATGCTCCACTTCCCTGACCTTGGCTTAGGGGTTACAAAGCGCGACATTTCTGCACGCATCAGGGCATTTCCTTGGAGTAGTATTCATTAAATTCAAATAAATGCTACAAAGTCAACTATTCGGCAGCTGAACTTTACTCGAGGTCACTGACAATGTATTACAAGGGCTTGAAAGATTAGTACAATCCGAAGTTATGTTTCTCTCCGGTCCCAAATATTCAGTTTTCTTAAGTTCACATTCAAAAAAACTGAAACCTCAAGTCTTTATATGAATAAGTAGTTATTTTATTATTTGTTTCAAATTGTGAATTGCGCTATATGTTATATGGTATTCTGTATGTGCTAAACAGTTTTTTTAGGAAATAATTCTTCTGTTCTTTAGAATACACTCCTGGCAAAATGTCTTCTCAACACAATAACAAACTTTGTCGTTGTTGTTGTTATTTTCCTTAGCATGTGGTACTTTCTTCCTTATGAAAACTAACCTCAGTAAGTATCATCAATAAGCCCTATTAAAACCAAGTCAAACACAAAGTCACAAATGCAAGCCATATTTAGCATAGAATTGTGAGTGCCATGAATGAGTGATTTTCTCTGGGTACACATGAATCACGGGGTTCAGTGGCATGTCAAACATGCGAGTTATGTAGGATAATACTATCCTTAACACACAATAAATAAGCCACAAATATTAGTATGTGATGTAGACATTGCAATGAGATATCGAACAAGGCTTGTAGTGTTATTTCCTTTGATGTAGTCATCATTTATTGAGGAAAGTTGGCAAATCTTTGGGGAAGTTGAATTCACCACAAAGTCCGGTCACCAACAAAAAGAAGATGAAGCATTGCATTGCAATATTAATTAACTTTTTTTGTGGAAGTGATTGCCAATAACAAACTACCTTTTGGTCCTTGGGACTTGAGCTCATACAAAAGAGATGTAACCACTAATGATTATTGTTAACAGTGACTATGTACAGAGCAAACAGACAACAGCCATATCAATGTACCGACAATGATCCAAAGGTGAGGATTGTCAGGCTGTGGTAGGGATTTGTTTATTGTACAATGAGTGTTTTATTACACCTTGATTGGACAGGAATTCGCATCTTGTTTCAAAACACCTTTGAGGTGCAAGGGTAGATGCCCACAGTCTTAGAAACGTGCCAAGTGCAAAACAAAGAGTGGAAATCCTGTAACATGTTGGCAAAGAACTACATAGAGTGTATAATATTACTATTGTTGTCTCAGGACAAGCATGAAAATACCCCTACAGGCATGGAAAGTTTTCCAAAAACAAAATACCAAGGAAATTTCTAAATCTTTGGAGAGGATCAGAGGATTACAAGTTTACTTGAATACATAAATACTTCAATACATTTCCTTGCATCACAGCAGGGATTTTCCTGTTATTATGTTGTAAATTTACCACAACTATCACCTTCTTTTCAAAATACCTTCCAGGTGTAATTTTAAACGATAATTTGGTGTCAGAAAATTTCTTTGATGGTTTCTTTGTTGTTTCTTACCTTTTATCCACTTCACAAGTTTCCACACCATTCTCTTTACTTGTTGCAGCTGATGCTGCAGATTCTGCTGACTCCTCCTTCCTTTCTGCAGGAGTTGCGTCACCATTCACTGCAGGCGTGACGTTATTTTCTACGTTATTGCTTTCCTTAATGGCGTCGACGTCATTGTTGTTGAACTTGACCTTGACATTTTCATCCTCAGGCTTGGTTATTTCTCTATCTGTCTTTTTAATCTCAGCGTCCCCAGAATCTTGCATTTTGCCTTAAAACCGAATAACCCCTTAACACAAATGTTCACAATCAAAAACACATACTATTTAATCCAGTACACAAGTTATTTGACCATACACGGGATTTCTTTGCTTAATTTATACCACCTGCATACGTATAACTGGAACTATATGCTCCCAGGGCAATGTAAAAGTATACTAATGATAGTAACAAGTGTATACACCTGAGGTATTCACCTTGAAATACATAACTTTCTAGTTGTGATTGTTTCGCTTCAGTGAACATCATGTATTTCACTCAATTCACAAATGTCACGCTCTTTGCCTCAATAACATGACCTTCAACATTGCTCTACAATTGTTATTTCTGACTCAATTTTGATCTGCATATTTGTGTGTGAAAAGTTCATTTTTTTGGTAATTGTAATGAAATAATACCGGGATACCAAATATGGGCATGCTTTTTTTACAATTGCAGTAGCACCCACAAATATGTTCAAATACGGAACTTACCTGAAATTTACCTGAAAATATCTTTATGTACTAGAATATTTTTCTCTTTAAGCAATTTTAACTGTAGTTAATTATTGCTGTTATCATAAGTACACAGTCGAATTAATTGCTTGCGCGATTTGCATCAATGAGATACCAAAGACAAAATTGCAAAAAATTGCAATACTTAGTATTTACCTACAATTTTTCAAGTAAAGTTGTTCACACGATATATTTTAGTATTAAATCGTCAGTCTGTCAGTTGCAGTTTATAACTTTCAGTATTAAATGGTATTTAGAATATTTTACGCAAGAACAAAAACAGGCGCGGATCCAGGATTTGGTCAAGGTGGGGGCCTCAACAAAAATGTCTTTTTTAGCTTGACTGTTTTAGATTTTTAAATGAACGAATTGATGTTCATTTATTAGTCCCGAGTTAAATTATGTACATACATATAGGGTGGAAATTGATTCATAGAGTACGCATAAAAATTTTAATTAATATGTGTGCACATTATCAATAGATGTTTGAATAATAACAAAATGTTCTTAAATGCTATGGCAAGTATAGCGAGGCTGAAAATTTTAACAAATGTCGACTAGCATCAATCGGTACGTGAGGCAGAGTGAATGCACAGAGCAAGCGAAAGCTTAATAATTATTTCATAACGTTTATTCCTCTCTGGACACTTGGTTTTTTCATGGAATAACAGTTTTCTGACATTTCAACAACAGCTGAGGCAGATATGACATGAATTACTCTGCCAAAGATAAAATAAAAGCAGACATGAGAACGGTAACGCA
>JBCAUI010517279.1:0-12123 GCA_038406195.1 Haplosyllis anthogorgicola | reverse complement strand
ATATTTACCTGAGGCAACTAGAAACGTGATATAGATGTGCACCCTTCAACGTCTTAATTCCTTCTGAAGATGCAGCATGTGCGGACGCTGTTTTATACTGATTTAAGGTGGACGTGATGTCATAATGGTATTTTGTCATAACGTAGTTGTGGATGCACACTAGTTGGCGCCATGGCGTGAAATACTAACGACATAACGATAAGTAATGATTTACTTCAAATTATTACAAAAAGTAACTTTTTGTTCAATTTTTTAATCTTTCAAAAGTAACTTTTTGTTCAATTTTTTAAAATCTTTTTAAATGAATTTTTTGTTCAATTTTTTGATTTCTTAAATAAATCATTATAAAATTTTTGAATTTTTTTATGAATATTTGGTTCAATTTTTTTGACTTTCTTAAGTAACTTTTTATTAATTTTTTTTTTTTTGAATTTTTAAGGCACATTTGTTTCAATTTTTTTTTACTTTCTAAAGTAATTTTTTGTTCAATTTTTTTTACTTTCTAAAGTAACTTTTTGTTCAATGTTTTAAAATCTTTTTAAATGATTTTTTGTTCAATTTTTGACTTTCTTAAGTAATTTTTTTTTAAAAAAATTTTAAGGAATATTTAGTTCCATTTTTTGACTTTCTTAAGTAACTTTTTTTTAAAAAAATTTTAAGGAATATTTAGTTCCATTTTTTGACTTTCTTAAGTAACTTTTTATTAAATTTTTGAATTCTTTCTTTAAAGAATATTTAGTTCAAAGTTTTTACTTTCTAAAGTAACTTTTTGCTCAAATTATTTGACTCTTCAAATGAACATTTCATTCAAGTTTTTGTTTTATTTTCTTAAATTTGTAATGACCTGCAAGCTCAGCTTCAGGATGGTAGCTGATTATTTGAATTAGTTTCCTTACAAAAGCAGATTTGTCTTCACTAATATATTAGTTAGGTTCTTTTTACAACAATAGGACATAAACATGGAGGCAAAGTTTATAACCTAAATGTAGATTTACAGGGGAAAGATAAAGCATTGATAAGGAGGAGCCAATGAAGGTACTGACATAAGTGGGGAAGGTGAAAGTGCAGTAGAAGTTAACTTATCAAATTCTGTATTGGGTTAAAGAGGGATTTATATTAATAACAATTTTGACTTTGAAACTGAGAAATTAAATAAGAAGTAAAAGGTTAAGAAAGCCAAAATTGGCTGATTCATCAAAAATTCTTTCAAGTTTCACCAAGTTTCATCAAAATATAGTATCTAAATAAATCCCTCTTTAACCCAACTAAGAACTTAGTTAAATGATAAAAAAGGAAATGATGTATCATTTTTGACTGAGATAACAACATGTACATTTCACTTTAGAATAAAGAAGTAAATGCAGTACTAAATACTTTAAAGATTAATTAAGTGTGGATCTAAGTTATGAATGTAAAACTATGAGCAGGCTGATGTCTACATGCCAAAACCTAGAAACCAAAATGATGAAGAAATTAAGTATTTTGTTAGACAACAAAATGGTGCATACAAGATGGAACTCTCAAAATCAAAGACTATGACATTGAGCATGTTCAATGGAAATATGTATATGCACTTCTGGGACAACAAGAATAAGAAGAATATATCTTTAAATATGGAAGAATTGCATTGCTTGATGACAAGCAAAATAAAAATGGAAGAAGCCATGGACTTGATGTGGACAGAAACCATGAATCTAAAACACTAAACACTTACAATAAATATGAATAAAATGTTCATTAAATCTTAAATGTTGAGATATTGTATTGTGTGTCTGTATTTGTGTGCCACATATGTTGAATGCTATAATAAAGATATGTATAAAACAATTTTTTCTCTTTGTTTTATTGTTGAAATAGTATTTGGGTTCCATAAGTAAAAAACCAGAAAGTTAAAAATAAGTAATGTAAGCAAATGTAGGTCAATGAAATGAATAAGGGATGCTTGAATGACCATCTATTGTTCAAAACAATAGCAAAAATAGGTAATATTTCAAGAGAAATTAGATAAAAATATAAAAGAGAGGTATACTCATTAACAGCTGTTGTTGCTGACAAGTAACTGTATTTTGATGATAAAAGATCAATTGATGAACCTATTGTTGCAGAACAAGAGAACTTTCAAACTTGGGTAGACACCAAAATAATCAATGTTAACATCATGTATACTGTTAGCAAGGATGTGATATGACAGGAATGCATTCCTTATGGATTTGCAAATTAGCCCCTGAGTGCTGCATCCCTGAGTGATATACCTCAGTATTACTCTACTAATCCTATTCTACATTAGAACATGAAACGTTTAGGAACAATAGAATTTTAAGTGACTTGATGCCCATCATTAGCACAGCATGGAATTCATTTGTTCTCAAACGTTTCCAAGATCCAACGGAATGTTTCAGAAGTTGTAGTGGATAGCGAGTCTAGTGCTGATTTTACCGTATTTTTGGCTTTAGTAGCATATTATACCTTGTTGTTTTATTTTTAAAGTATTAGATATTAACTATGTACACGGGAACAACATTAAAACAATCAAATTTGCGTTAAAAAATAAAATGAAACGAATTACTCACCAACCGCCCTGGACGCGATTACACTCACAAGTGCCAAGAACACCCAGTATGCGATCTGTGCGGACGACATTGTCACCTTCTATCCTACATGTATTACAATTCAATCCAATTATACTGATCAATAAAAACACTTTACACTCAATACCACATTATGTCCATGTACAATAAGCTTTTATTGTAATGTCATCCCATGTATGGAAAAACCTGTTGATCAGTTTCTGTCCGTTAAGAAGTTGATAGCAGGTGAATCTGTTGTGTAGCAATAATATTGTGATAAAATTTCAAATAAAAAAGGATTTCCCTTTAATTAGATGACTAAAGGCTTTTCATTTGTATATCACAATATTTTCCAGTTGACATCAAAATTGTCATGCTATTGTTAAACTTCCGAAACCAAAGCAATGTTCAAAGCAATTCTCAAAAGTTCAATTTACCATTTAGTTGCATTTTTAAAAATACAAATATATATCCAGGTGTAAATACAGGTACGTGTGTGGAAGACCCAGGAGCTTAACTCTCATGATAACGGAATCAATCAAAATGGTATCATGATAGGACACCTTCATCTATGTCTGACATGTTGAACGCACCAACTACGAATCTTCAAAGGCCCGAACCTCTGTGATGTAGCGACTCGGTGTCTGGAGCTCCCCGCCCAAGAAAAGCTGCTTTGGCTGAGAAGCAGCTTCTATCTCCCGCTTGCCTCCCTGAGTCAGAGCGGCCAGATCGGCTTTTCAAGCTTCTACCTGATGCCGAGACTAATGCCTTACATATCCCTGTACAACACAAACGGACATCCGTTCATTAGCAATGCTTAATCACATTAAGTCAGCAGTAATTGTGTGATAAATCTGTGTATGTTCTGTTGGTAAATGCCCATTGATTTAACACAAGATGTTTTTCACGCCTCAGATATATAAGGCCAGATTCGTACGAAAGAAATACCGAAAAGAGTTAGTTAAACAGCTGCTTGGTGGACTATTCCTAGGATTCATGGCTTCTAACACCATTATGAGCTGCTAACAGCACCTTTTGTATCGTAACAGTACAGGTGCGAAGGGACATTGCCAAGTCCGGGCACCTTAATTAGTTTGACTTGTGAGTCGTGTACATCCATCTTTGTGTCAAATGAAAATAATATAGAGACCAAAAGCTTTTTTTTATGCAAAGCGTTTTGTTTTTCAGTATTCTTTTCTGCGCTGTGTAGGGGAAATTTTCACATAGACACATTGGCATGAAGCAAATCTTTTGATAGCTAAGTGTTGAAGTGTATTTCCTCATGAAGAACAAACATTGGTGAGTAGAACGCGTTATCGAATTTCCGACCCAAATGCAAACTTAATCAATATTCAATACACGCTGAAAAAATAAATGAAAAGTGGAACACTTTATGTTATGCTATGTTTTGTTAGCTTTGAAGTCCATTTAGCTTCAGGCAACCTCATGAAGATATATCATTGATGCTCATTTCTGCATTTATATATATTCTACAAAAGTTAACGTCAGTAAACCTTGTGTGTCACAATAGTCTAAGACACTGACTCTCAACAAAATCAATTGTAGGTCAGTTTTGGTGCTGAGTGGTATTTCACATTCGGTAAAATTTAGGCGTGACAAGCACACTGAACAAATACTATTTCTGTAACTAAACCTTTTTACATTTTGTTGTTAAGATGATGAAAATTAACAATCTCAAGTGCACTAAGAATCCCTTATTACGATGAAGAGGAGTCAAAAATTGGGATGTTTTGTAGATTAGTATGAGATGCATATTTTCTGATCCCAATGTTCCAACATAACGTTGCGTGTGAGAGTCTAACATAGACAACGTTTGTTACGTTCACATTCAGTTAAGAGACTGGGACTGAAGACAGTAAAATCGTTACGAATCGATCCTTCCTAGTCAGAAGGTGGGCCCGTCTGGTTCACAAGTGAGCTTACAAGATGGCAACATATTTACACTATTTTCCGCTGTTGTTCTTGAAAACAAAAAGGCTTGTTAGCACTCATTCCTGAAGTCATGTAGTCTGCAGACAGCAAGAAGACATCCCAATCGTGAATATAACTGTAACGTTTTTTTTTTAAAATGTGACATTTTCCAATGTTTTATTTTTCGCCTTTGGACTCTTACAGGGTTGCGAAACGGATTTTAGAGTAATTTAGAAAAATTCAAAAATGTTACACCATTTAAGTGCCATTTGAGGAGGTTTTTGTCAAATGCGGCGTATCGTTTCCCCACCCTGGCTTGGCCACAGCCTAAGTTAAGCAAAGGATAGCTTACTCATGGGAGACTCCGTCACATCATAAATCAAATGGAAATTCCAAATTATTTTCAAACAAGTCATGAAACGTTGAACCTTCTACACTGCTAACATGTGCGTTTACATTAACTTTACCGTTTTATAATTGTCCCATATTACAAGGTGGCATATTTACTTGTTTATTTTATGTATCCGTGACTGATCTGGACCCTACAACAATTTAGTCGGACTGTCGGACTGTACTTTCATAGTTGATCAATGATCATCAAGGTGAAAGTTAAACCATAAACCAAACATGTTCGAAAGCAGTGTAAGTTGTTTCAAAAAGGATTATGCACTAGTCTGAGAGTGCAACGGCAGAAACAATGTTTTTATCTATTTTATCAACACTATTTAAGTTTGCAGAAAGATACGGAAGTAATGATTGCAATGATTCGGCCAGCTTGGCTCATACCAATACAGGTAAGTCATCCTTTGACTACGTATTGGTTGAATGGGATGGTGGGCAGAGTAGTCTTACTAGTTTCAATCTTTTTGAGCCAGATAAACTCTTTTGTAAAGATTTTACACATACGAGCAAGGCAGGGAGTATAAAAAGAGATGTAGACTGTGGCAAATATAACAGTTTCAAAAGAGGCACTTGCCTTGTTTGCCTTCCCTGATGTGCAGATGTTTAATATTAAAAACGACCCAAATATGCAGAATGCATGCTTATTTTGTTCGGATACTACTGCAATCCACCATACATCAGAAATAAGCTAATTTGTAGGCTAATTTGACTTTGAGATGTTTACTTGAATCTACAAAAAGTTAGGAGCAAACATCCGGGTGTGAAAAAGGCCTATTGTAACAACAGTAACAGATACCATCATGTCAAAGATTTCCAATAAGAACCAATATTTTGAAAGAATTAGGTACAGTGTTTAATCATATTAATTGATTGGATTTATTCTTATGTAAGAATACTAATTTGACTTTAATTCATCTACGTGTTAAGTTCCTGTGAGCTATTTAATCTAAATAGCGGCATTTATGGAAATAGGCAGAAATAATGCGCTTAAAGCTGCACGGCAAGAAAGGTTCTAAACTTGATTAAGGTCTGTTAATCACATTTATTCCATGCTGAAATCGTTGCTTTTAATGGCTGACAGTACTGTTAAATGGTAAGGAATGTTCGCTATGTGTCGAAGGATGTTTTACAATGGGTTGAATCATTCCTAATTAGGGTCACAGATCACACACATTGCGTGGGAGTGTCCGGTCTGTCGGTAGATGTCCGTGCATATATACAAACATGTTTAATATAAAGGTCACAATGAAATTTTCATGAAGAAAATGTTAGAAGTGTTGTCTGTGGTCCATTTTTATTTTTACATAGATATATGTCCAAGGCATGAAAAGATGCTCTAGTCAGTGTTGTTTTGACATCTGTTTGCATGACATCTACAATTTCCCATTATTATTTAGGTAGAATTAGGCTCAGACAACATTTGGTCCTAAAATAGTGAGAAACAAGCCGAATGATTAGTTTCGGCCAGAAATTTTTCGGCTATCTGTTACTTAGAAAGGGCACAGAATCCAACTGCTTAAGACCACCTTCAGTGCTCCAAAAGGTTCCTGAGAAAACACATTTTTATGAAAAATAGCATGTCGATCATTAAAATTTCAAAATTTTATTCATTTTGTCGTTTTGTCGATTTGTGTAGATGTTTACTAGCAATACAAAATAACCGATCCATTTCCTTTTAACACCAAGCTTATAACTTTATAACTTTGTATGACACCAAACTACCTCTTCTTTTGTGTGAAGTATTGACATTAAGTGTTCACTGTCCTATGATCAAGTTGAGCCTAAATTATGCCCATGACTTCGCACACAGTTAATTAGAGTCTTTGATGTCAGGCAAAGTGCACTTCTCTCAGCCTGAAGCCAACACTTGAGAAAGTACTTCAGTCCCAATACAGACACTAAATTACTTCAAGAAAATTGTACTTGTTTGTATTACATGACAAGTTCTTTGCTTTCGTACATTTCGGTAGTGATTGCTACACTGAAGACAAATAAATTTAAAACTCAATTTGCCAATCCCGTAAGGAGGTGTTGTTCTTAATTTGAAATAGTAACACGGAATCATGACAAGATGGTTTTGTAATTTTTTATTGAAATATTTCAAAATCACGATAGCATTTCGGACTACCTTGTACTCAGTGAATTGCATAAAATATGCTTTTGTTCCATATTGAGTACATTCTCAAGTAATCCTAAATGACAAACGAAGAAAATCACGGTCAAAGCTATCTGGTACCCTTTTACATGTAGGAGCTTCACAGGACAGACATCTAAACAATTTTCTTGGCGGTGTTTCTTACGACAGGAAATCTTTAGGTCTGAAAAACTTCCGGTTTGTAAAATTCACCCTCACAGACGGTGTTACTGAGGTGTTAATAATGGACTCTTTGATCTTGTTAGATCTGTTGTTTGCACAAAAAAATCTGAGACATGCTTATGCGGAAAAGTGGGCAGCCTCGTTATCTCAATTTGATAAACTCAAGTAATTAAATCAACTGGAAATTTCCAAAGCCTTCTGTTCTGTTACACACATTGAAATGTGAATGTGACTAATTAGTAAACACCATGTGGCTTCAATTTTTTGATTACACAGTTATCAAACTTGATGAAAAACAACAAAAATTTGAACCTTTATATCATTTTTAGTAACTGTGTAATCAAAAGTGAATTTCACATATAGTTTGTAATTAGTCTAGTTAGACTTATTAGTAAAAGGACTTTCTGAAAAACTTGTGTGTTTATATTTTGGTTCAGTCTCAGTGAATAAAAGTCGAACAGCAGGTACCAGCACCTCCTAAGGGTGTATGGGTAAATAGAAGGCAGTATCAATATGAATAATACTAAAAATCAAAACTAAAATTGAGGAATTGAATGCTACTGTGTTTTGTTTATGTTAGACTAGTTATGTATGATAGTGTTGAATTTATATGATCAAAAAAGTGACTTGGAAACTATATTTCTGGTGTTCAGCAAAAATGAGAGTTTTATAGTATGTAAATTCTCTACTCTTATTTGAGAGTAATCTGACATCACCACAACATAGCAGCACCTCTCTGAGTAATTTTGGTTTATGTTTTTTGACCTATTATATTGAAATATCAGAGCAATTTCAGTTTTAAAAAATTGTTTGACAAATATATTGCGTGTTTTGTAATGCTAACCAATTATACAATTATTGCAAATTTTCTACCATTTTACATTTGCTTTGTTTAAACTTTTGAGTGCAGAAAGGAAATAATTGGTAGGCCCACTGGGTTACTCACACATTTGCTTAGAGTTTATTTGTAGAGATTTGAACTGGCACATCGCTACCGCATTCAATCCCAATTCTATTCAATTCAATGATCTGATTTTGTTACACTTTTTTTCTTTTTGGAATAAATGAATATTAACCACTTGAGATAAATCTAAAATAAAATATGTACAAAAATATTTATTTCTTTAGATTTCAAATTAGATGTTAAACTTTATTTTTGGTTTTACACCTTAACCGACATCAATTGACTTTATTCAGTCAGACCATGATAACACCATCGTCCAGCAATATAATATTGTCACGACTCTGACGCGAATATCTCGAAACACTTGATCGTTGATAAGAAGTCTCTTACATTTCCTTAGAAGCGTGATCCTTGTCGTGACCGATTTATTGTTTTTGTCCATGTGGGATAAGAAAAAGACACACCTACAGCCTTCAATACAAAACGTGCACAGCTTGATACTTCAAAAAAAAATGCACGAAACAAGAGATACATAATATATTGCAATAGCCTTGTCACATTAACAGTCAGAAAAATTCTTTTTTACATCCAGATTCTTTCAAACTAGTTTTGTTGGTCATAGCAGCAAAGAAGCAAATAACATATTTTCTAATTTTACAATTCCACTTGTTATTGAACTTTTAAAACCTTTTAAAACCTTTTTGTGAAACTTTTCTTAGTATTAAAAGATTCACAAAATGTAACGAATAATTTAGAAGTGAAAGAAAGTACACTAATCTTTTTTATTCTTTTGTGACAAAGATATAATTATAAATCAGGTTTTGCTATTCAGTTTTTGAACAAAAGAACATTTCGTCAAGGAAATGGACTGGCCGGCGCAGTCCGCCTGAGACACTATTTGACATCGCTCAAATTGGCTGCTTTTTAAAGCTGTATCAAAATGAAGATGGAGATGATTTTTTCCCTTAATCGAGACTTAATTACATTCCTCCAAGTGCGTATGAAAAATTATGATATAGTTCAAACAAACGCAAGGGACGAAATTCGGAATAAGTTCGTGCATCGGACAGATAGACCTTTCATATTGCAAGGTGTGGGATAATAAACTGAAGAGTAACCTTTTGAGACCCCAATTTCCTGATAAGCTCTACAAATTCTGGAAGTGGTCATTATAGTCAGTTGCTGGACATTGTCAAGTACCCTTTGAAGCTGGTTAGTCATCACCTAGCAGCTGGTTGACCACACAAGTAGTTAATCGTGGCAGCTTCTAGAGGAAACTATGCTCTATTTGAGACACTTAGATACATTACTACCTCCTACGAGTGTCTTGCCAATTAGCAAGCTCTTTATTAAAGACCAGAGCACGCACAACGTTATATCACTCTCACATTAAAGTGAACTTGCAAAATGCCCAAGGATGATTGATGGAGTTATTCACGTTGTCTAAACACTATTCAATATTGAGTACCATGGCTTTGTTCAATGCTGTAGTAATTTTGTTTTAAAATTTATACAACTTTCCAATGTAAATGCATGACTTATGATGTACATTGATTCAGAACAGCAGACGTTAAGTTTTGTAAAAATTTAACAGCTAGCTATGTAAAATGCTGGATTCCCGTCGTACATCTATGCCATCTATTTAAACATTTCGGCTTTTTAAACATCAATTTAGTGCATGCTATGTCTCCATCTATTGTAATCTAATAAAATATTACCCCCTTTCCGCTTTGACAGAGAATGATCATAATTTAGCCAACTGCTCAAAAAGTGAACAGACAAACAAACCCAGGAATTTTGTCAACGGCAGATCATATGAGTCTAGATTTAATAATAGTTTCCTACCGTGACCAGAGCAAAGTGTACACATCAAATTACGCCGATTTCCTGTAATGTGTAACTTAGACAAAAAAAAACTAACACAGAATAAAGTTTACGTATCAACAGCTCAAAAACGTTTCACCTTTCTTTGCACTTGGATCGCTTCTTTCCCATTAACTTGTGTTGTAAGTCAAGTCAATAGTTTGTGCGCATTGATGACAGTTTTACTTTGGGATCACGTTTGCTGCGTTACATCACACTTGATTAGTGTTGATAGGTACGCAGCCTCGGTAATTCATCAAAGGCTCAGGAAAAAATGTCGAAACCACTTTAAAGAAAAGTGAGGAACAATATACAACGCAATATTGCCTATATTATTTGCTATCTAGTATCAATTGTGATGCACCACCAATCATTCATTTCCATATATTTTCTACATGCCACTCATGTGCAGTCATATCTGCTACTTGCCCTTGTATCAGAAGAAGAAACTTCTGTCAATTTTGGAACAATAGAATTTTCACATGGTATTTTTTCTTGCGTCAATAGTACAGCAGTACAGAAGGTTTTCAAATTAATACTGAGTAATCCTGAAGTTCAGGCTGAACGACAGCCTTTCCGCTTCTCTCCTCGCTAGCTTTTACCTCATCATCAACAACGCAGTAGAATCTGCCGTCTTGCTGCATGTTTTGAGTCGTATAAAATAAAGAGTTCACTGTAGAATTGTACCAGGTTTAATCAATTAAAGAATAGTCTCAGTCATTAATTTTGGTTTTCATTATTGCTCACTTTGTTTGAAATTGAACGTGAAATAGGAGTTTAAATTTTACTTGTCTACTGAATAGATGGTATTACACTGTCTGTTGCGAAGCAAAGAGTTGGAACAAAAGAATTCCAATAAAGCACCGTGCAGTAGGGTACGAAGTGTAACGTTTATTTATTGACCGTCAGGTGCTGCCACAATTGTGGGCTACAGAAATCTATATGCTTTACCATTGCAGCTCAGCACACCACCACATAATTTTAGATATAAAATTGTGTTTTATACGTACACTTTGTACCCTACTGAATTCTCAGTATTTATTATTCAGTCCGACTGAACACAGAATGCAACTCATCAAATTGCTATCAATTTTGAAACATACAGAACAAAATAGACAACAAAACAATTCCATGCTGTGCTTTTGATGTGCTATTGTTTCAAAACTGATAGGAATTTGATGAGTTGAATCTCTATTGAATGACAAATTTGGTTTGATTTTATTGAAAACACTTTAAGTGGACATTTTGAAGTGCTTTTGTTCAAACAATGAAAAACTAAATGCTGGTTACCTAATTATCATATTAATTGTAATTTATCTTTTGATATGCCATGTTACATGTAAAGCATTTGTATTATTATAAATTATCGTCCCGTTTACTGTACCAAACAAAAGCTTTTTAAAGTAATTAATTCTATGAATTATTCATAAATTATCTTCCGCTGTCAAAACTTTGTAATACTGTCTGCCATTTGTGGTGCCCATTGTTTCGAAAACACCAGTATTGTAAGAAGTGAATAACTGCCTCCCATAATTTGCTCTTGAATATAAATTTTAACGCAAAATACTGGGATCTGGGCTAAATAACCTTTTTCACTATCAACATGAAATAATTTTCTATTTGTTGTCATTGGTTACCAAAATTGTGATAAAGCATTTGTAAAAGTAACATTAAAAGCACAGGCGCCCTAGGGGGCGCATCATTGGTGAAACTGTTGCGATGTAAACTTAACGTGATACAATTTGAGAACAATTCAGTTAATTTTATTGGTCTGTTACCTGTTCTTGTACATTAAATGTCGTCGTATCAGCACATCCCAGTCTTTTTCAGTCTTTTAGTCTTGTGGGATCATTTTATTTGAAAACATTCCACCATGCACTTTATACCTATTTTTGATATTAAGAATCTAGATTACTCACAGTGTACAGTTTCTAACGTATTCTCACTCTGGACCACCAACATTTCTCAAGATCTTGCTATTGTAGGGAGTATATACAAACTATTCAAACACCTGGGACTATCTGTCTCAGCTTACATCTAGTTTATCCAGGTTGATAGAAATGCTTATTAAGCCGTTGCTTGTAATGCAACGGCTTATAGTATTCAACTAGAAGTCGGCGTGAATGCAGTGCTGAAAG
>JBCAUI010517268.1:0-12124 GCA_038406195.1 Haplosyllis anthogorgicola | reverse complement strand
ATCAATACCATCGCAAGTTATTTTGCTGTTAGAGTTGTTTTTGCATTCAATGATCACACGCCTCACGGCAAAGAATAGGAACCACGCGACATTCAATCTTTTCATCTTCACCTTAAATCTTTCTTTTCAGGAAAAGGCTTGAACAAGGCATATTTTCCAGTACTTATTCCTGTTGGTGTCGTGGGAAACTTCCTTTCATTTCTGGTAAGGTATTTCACAGATCAGGATCACTGGAGTGCGCAACCTTCTTTATATTGCCTTTGCTATTTACCTAAGATTTTCTATATTTGGCTTTCTTTCCCAACAAAATACTAGACCAGTACATCGAATTTCTATAAGAAGTTTAACAATAGCGCATCAAAAGCACAGCGTGAAGTTCTTTCGTTCTCTGCTTTGTTCTCTTCGTTTTCAAAATGATACGATTTCTGTGTCACCGATGAAATAGGGTGTAAACGTAAAACATGCCAGTCAACTTTATCTATGTGTGAACAAATGTGCACTCATCGGTGAACGAATCAAACACACATTGTAAAGCTTACAAACCCTTTGTCATTTATAATTATTAACAGTGCAATTGCAGATGGAATTGCGTTGAAATAAATATTCGTATTGATTGTCCTAAAATGGTTCCGTGGTGGGTGTTCTGCTCTGATACTTTCGCATTTCATCACAAATTGTATGTGTATGAGATCATAAAATCACTATCAAAGGTTTAGCGCCCTGTAAACAATTAAATTGAATGAGTTCAGGTTGAATAGTACACGGAATTTGTATCAGAAGTTTAACAATAGCGCATCAAAAGCACAGCATGAAATTCTTTCGTTCTCTCCTTTGTTCTATTCGTTTCCAAAATGATACGGTTTCTGTGTACTGATTTAGTTGCTGCGGGGTGCTTAACTTTTAACAGTAATTTCATGATCTGAATGTATAATATAACTAATGTAAACCAAATCTTCTTGTTCCAGGTGATGATTCAGCCACACAATCGACACATGTCTATTTCTTTGTACATAGCAGTTTTGGCAGTCACCGACTCGGTAGTGTTAGCTGCAGGTGTGTAGATCAATCATCTTATACTCGTCATTAGAAACAAGTTTTAGATTCAGCTTATTTAAGCTTTATTATATCCATTACACAAAAATTGTATCAAATTGTATACGTAAGGATACATAAGGGAGCTCCCATAAGATGCCTTGTTAAAGTTCTGAGACGATTTTTGAGTACTGTGACTTGTGAAATACTATTCAACCTGTTGCTTTAGCACTGCAATCTCAGGACTGACGTGCAAGTCTCCCGCTAAACACCTTCTGCAGTCACATGATGTCATCATTACAATTGGACTAAATAAGTTTTGTAAGAAAAAGATAATTGAAAGTTCAAAGACTAAAGTTATGGTCTTTTTACAAGATTCACTTATGTTCACACAGATGATGAAGTATTATTCTAACCTTTTATTTTTCCAGCTTTAGCGGCATATTTGAACAAGGTTCATGATGTAGACATGCCACCAACACACTTTTGGTATTGCAGAATAAGTACAATTATACTGTGGTCAGCCAGCTTGTCCAGCACTCTGTTCATCCTGATCGTTTCTACAGCATAATAAGGCCGCATAAGGCTGCTTCGTTTAATACAGTTAAAAGAGCTAAGATAACTATTGTATGTGTAGTTATATTTAGTATTCTGTTTAATGCTCCTTATTTCTTCATAATGACACATGAGGGTAAAACGTGCTTTCCTGATTTGAGTACCACAGAAGGTACGTTTTATCAATGGCTCTCATGCATTGTCCAATTTATAATTCCCTTTGTTTCCTTGTTGACAATGAATAGTGTTATCATACACACCTTGAGGTCCAGGTCAATTTTATTTTCAACAACAGAGTCTCAGGGTCAAGGGTCAAATAGAGGTCAAGATCAAAACGGGCTGAAATCCTCAGATAAACAAATTTTCATCATTTCACTTCTTGTCGCTTTCAGTTTCTTTATTTTAGTGACTCCAGTTTATGCTTTTCTTTTGTACAATACACTATTTGATTACACCAAGTCGCCTGAAGCATTCGCTGGATTTTATCTATTCTCTAATGTTATGGATAAGATGTACTGTACAAATAATGCTATAAATTTCTTACTCTGTGTTGTATCTGGGAACAAATTTAGGTCAGATTTAGTCAATTTGTTTAAATGCAGCAGAAGAAATGATGGAACAGTTATTAATAGTTCAGAACCTAAAACGAAGATTTCTGTAATTGAATCACAAAACTAAATTGGCAAAGACTGAAAATAAATCAAATTGACTGTGAACATTAATTAGTCTAGTTCCTGTCAAGTGTTTAGTTTAGAGACGCACAGTACAATTGACAACACTGATGAAAATTGACCAGAAGCAATTTGTAATAAGATGTGAGCCAAAAGGCAAATTCCGCTGCAAAGTTTTCTCTTTTCGGAACACAACGCAGTGCTTCCATTACCATGTGCATATATTGTTCTTTTGGCTATACAATTGCAAATGATCTTGTATGCACACCATACCGAGATTCTACGTTATTTACCCACCTGTTTATAAGCCCATGGGCTTATAAGTGTGAAATGTTCTATACCTATAAGCCCATGGGCTAAAGAAATAATTCTTCAGGTAATAATGAAAAGTATGTTTCCAGCTTATCACACAAACTAATAATCTATCGAAATGTCCTAATCATGAGGGAAAATGAAGAAAGGACTTGATTTTCAAGACTAACTTACATTTAATGATGCCTTTTTCATTGTTAATGTGATAACAGCTGAGAAAATTAGTTATTAAATATTAGTTTTAAAAAGATTCTAAACTGATTTAGTTTAGTTTACGGATGAAGTTGTGGATGAAGTTCATTACATCGGTAAATATTTGCCTTTTATGTCTTGAAATATAACTTTTATCTGTCTAAGGATTTTATAACCAGGAACATTTTATTCAAATGACCACGTCCTGTTATTGAGAGGTCAAAGTGTCTGTTCGCGGCTCCTCATATTGAGAACAATCTACATGTTCTTCTTTTCGAGTGAAAAACACCAAGGAATCAGTACACGGAATTCGTATCAGTTTGGGAACAATGGTGCATCAAAAGCACAGTGTGAAATTCTTATGTCCTCCCTTTTGTTCTAGACGTTTCGAAACTGATACAAATTCCGTGTACTGGAACTCCCTATCAGTTTTGAAACAGTAGATACTCAAAAGCACAGCATGAAATATTGTTTTCTCTCTCGTTCTGTATGTTTCCAAATTAATGGGAATGTCAGGAGCTGAATATAGAATTAGTTCTAATGTTGCAAAATGAAATTTATTCCAAGAGCTAGATTCGGAGCTTCACATTGCATTCAAATTGTATGTTTGGAAATTCGTAACGTATCCGGTGGATGAAATAGCTCGACAGTTCCAGGCAAATCTACCACTCTTCAATAATGTATCCTTATTGTATGCGCAAACCAGGATAAATAAATAAATCGAGAACTAGTAATAGAAAGATCGAATGAGAAATAAATACATCCAGACAAATAAAGGCTTTCCCTTTAAATTAAAGTATCATTATTCCTTTTTGGAAGCAATAACTTTCAAGTATCCAAAAAGGAGTAACCCGAGAACTCATTTGACGTTAATGTGAGTTATCCTTTAAGCAAACTATCACCTGGTGTTGATGCGATCAGGCGACCCTCGTCGTTACCACACAGAGCCATGTTAGGGTCTGGCCACACCAAACTTCAGCGTTTTCTTTCGCTTTAGCGATTGCTTTGAAAAGTAAATGGATTCCTCTATAGTTTAAAGGAGTGGCCACATCAAACTTTAAAGCTGCCTTTGCCGCTTGGTATGGCCACTACATTAAACTAAATACAGACCCAATCATTTTCCAGCGCTAAAGCAAAAGCAAACGCAAACGCTAAAGCTTGGTGTGGCCGAGCCCTTAAGGTCCTCTGACATAGGGATGGAACTAGTTTAACATAATTTATATCTGGGTCGATTTCTTTTGTTAAAAAGTGTACTGTAAATGTAGAGAGTGTACACTTTTCAGCAGAAGCAACCGACCCAGCATGTAAATTATATACAATAGTAGACTCGAAAGTGTCCCCTATTCAGTCCTCGGCTGACGCCTTGGGCATGAATATGGGACACTTTCTTGTCTACTATTATACCCATCCTGGCTTGGTGAGATGCCAACCATTCTACTACGGGGCCACTTAGTTGTGCAACTAAAATGAACCTCCAAAATGCATTATTGTACTTAACTGCTGTTAGATTTCTTTTTTGGAACCAAAGTCTCCATTTGTGACACAATATGATGACATTGACCCTGAAACAATTTGTAACTCCAGCACCATAGACCATGATGCTTGTTTTGTGGACCGGTGTTACTGTACCAACGTGGAAAAGGTTGCCCTTGGCAACGTATGTGACCTAGTTTTCATCAACCTTGGCTCACCGTCATTTGGACATCCAATTCATCTCCATGGTGAGATTTCCTCAAACACTAAACAAGTGAAGAGTATGAAATTCCTGTCGGTTTTGGAAAAGTAGTGCAACAAAAGCAGAGTTTGAAATTCTTTAGTTCTGTCTTTCTTATGTACGTTTCCAAACTGATTTTAGCAGCTGAGTCATTATTAGGTATCGTCACTCTCACATGGAAACAAACATTTCAGTATCGTACATGAGAGGTATTCTAATGCATGTTATCTCCATAATATGTGCGATATAAGAAGCTGATCAAAACGCATTCTTGTCATTTAAACTCTTTACATCTTTTTAGGCTTGTTTCCCCAAAGATATCCCTGTAAAAATATTTTTATCTTCAGCTGGGACAAACAGTATTGGAACACGAAATGAAGGAGATGTATGAAAACGGAGAGATTCCGTTTACAGAGTCCGTCTTACCATGACACAATAATTGTACCGGCAGTGGGCGCTGTAGTCGCCAGAATCAAGGCGGACAATCCAGGTAGATTCTTCATGCATTGTTCACACCTCGATATGTATCAAGACTGATTTGTCCAATTAGGCAAATAAGCCTAATTTAACAAACAAAAAAGAAAATTTTAAGAAAAGTTAAGTATTTTTATAAATGACCTTCATATTATGTGCCTTTAGTAAATACAACTCAATTTCAATTTCCATCTCAGGGTCATTCACCTTTTTGTTGTGGAAAGAAATAGACACTTTGTATAAGATTAAATACATGATAAATCGTTGGGCAGGTGGTTTTAAGTCAAATTAATTTGTAATTAATTTACAAGTTTTAAGTCTTGAAATGAAGTATTCGTCGCATTTTATTCTCTGTCAGGATTCTGGTTGATGTCACGTGGACACGCATGCGGATGTGGGACAAATGATGGTTCTACAGGTTATAGAGCGAAACGAGATGGCGCCACCTCCTGATGAAATGCCCATGTGTGGAGACTGGGCTCTCTCTGGTGGGAAAAAAGTGCAAAGATACAAAGGAACAGAACATTAATAGAATTGAGGAAAATAGTGTCAAAACTAAGGTAAAAGCAAAGGAGGGTGTATAAAGTCTCCAGGGACACTTACAAATATTGTTTCCTCAAAATTGTAAATATAGTAAAAATAGAGAGATAAAAGAAACCTTGAGCAGTACACGGAATTCGTGTCATAAGTTTAACTCGACACCTTCGATCCCTTATGTACACAATTGATACCAATTCTGTGTAATGATCGGCATTTTTTATTTTGGTAACGATGGATATCCGCGCTGCAATGTTTAAAAGTGAGTAAAGCTAGTTTATTTTCAGAGCCTGAAAAATGTTCCTATTAGTTGATCAAAATATTTATGTCCTTATTATTGTCCGAGGGATATAAATGTAGTCTAACTACAACTAAAATTGTTTGACTGTCAAAATTTTCTTTAGGATAATTCGGTACAGGACAAAAGGGCGGTCATTTTGCTCGAAAACAGGGCTAGACGGTGCTGACACTCGCCTAAACATGTTTTGCTTATATACGAGCCAGAAATACAATGTATAATGCTATCACACAAAATCGTACAGATAGTCCTGAAACGTTTATCTAAATGCCATTATCAGTGTACATTGTAATCACGTCTTGTATCTCGAACTTTAATTAAAACTCCTTATTAATTTTTATGACAAGTACTCTAGATCTGTTTTCAATAAAGATCAGCTTTTTCTGATGTTTTCCTCTTTGTAGTAGCGAGAGGTTCAGTCACACGTTTTACGCCACTTAAAATGCGAAAAAAGAATAATCTTAGCAACTTAAATTACGTTCGGCACTCTGTAGAAGCTCTTGATTTCCTGTCACATATTTTCTTAGCGCAGCATTTACTTAATCTCGCCGGAGAGATCCCTTCTTTTTTTGTCGCACAAATCAAGAAGTTCCTGTTAAAAGTTTAGAGCCAAAATTCAAAATCACAGTGTAGAATTCTTTTTATTGTACCCTTAACTTTTATTCGAAATTTCTTAATTTAATTATATTTTCCATCTACCATGCAAGCAAGGCAATATTCATGTTTGTTTAAAATGAAAAAAACCTTTGTTTTTACTTAAATTAAAAGTAGGTTCCTTGCTGCAACTGAAGCATCTGTCGATCCTTTTCCCCTGTATTAGGTATTTCGTTTCTTGTTATTAATACAGGGAAGTAAAATAGCAGGACGTTTTGTGGTAAATCCGTCAAAACACTTAAAGGTGAACTATAAATTAAATTATCAGTTTCTGTTATGTTTTAGTTTGGTTAAACTTAGTATTAACATAGACCAGGTTAAAACAGTGCGTTTTGAAGTGTTTGTTACAGTTTAGATCGGAGTCATAATACCAGCGCCTAAATCCATTATTCTCCAACTCATCCAGTATCCTCTGGTATCTCTCATAATCTGCTGTACACTGAAAGTATTACAGGCTGTTAGTTTTATTGTTTGCTAAGTTTGAAAATTTCATGAAATTCATGAAATATTTTTACATGTTTTACTGCTACAACAATGATATGTCACATGTCAGATTATGAAGTTATTGTAAAAGGCAAAGCAGGGCAAAATTATGCACATATCTCTAGACGAATTCCCACCTAAAATGACTATTCTATATCGTTGTAAAGTGCCTAGAACAAGAGCACAGTGTGAATTTCTAATTTTCTTTAAAATTGTATGAATGAATTCTCCGTTACAAATGCTGTGAAGTGGGCATGCCCTTGTACATGAACACATATTTTATTATAAATATGTTTGAATATTGGCTAGACCCCAGTAAGGAGGCAACTGGGCTTTGACTAAGCTCGAAAATCATACCTTTCCACCATACAAGCACCGCATAAGATGTTTGGTGTGGATCTCGAACCCGAGCTGTTTAACGTTCTGTCGTATTGACGTGTATTTGTTTATATCCTCAAGAACACCCCACTCAAACCCCTCTATATCTAACTTCATGTAGTCAATCAGAGCCTGTGAAAAATTGCAGTTATGGCTACAATGCGATCGCGTGGGCTACATTTCAGGACTATCTATACGATTATGTGTGATAGGCTTATGGATTGTGATTTTGGCTCGTATATTGGCACAGCATGTTTAGGCGGATAGAAGTGGCAGCACAGTCTGGGCTTGTTTTGCGGCAACATGACCGCCCTTTCGTCCTGTATCGACAATGCTAAAGCAGGGTATGAATTGTGTAAAAGTTTGTTCACATAATTTTTAAATCCCTTTTTTGAAAAATCGTTCAATAGTGAGACAAAAAAGTTTCATGGTCGCATTCTTTAATTAAAAATGAGGGCCAATAGAGAACACCCAATGTATTTTTTTTTTTTTTGAAGGAGCGAGCAGAGGAGGAAATTCTTATGAGTTTTGGAACAATAACACACCAAAAGCACAGCATAGAATTCTTTTGTTCTCTCTTTTGTTCTGTACGTGTCCAAACTGATAGGAATTTCCTGAGCTGGTCCTAGTGTCCGCATTGATGGCCTATGGAGCTTGCATAGAGGGCGGCTTCTTCCAGTGAGAAATCTCCATAGAGTGACAAATATATTGGGTGTTTTGTAACGAACCGTGAATTTCTAAATACTCGGTAGTTTTTCTTAGAAGTGTTTCATAAAAATTAAAACACATATAACTGGTATCAAGACAAGTGGCATTCTATTCTTTAATTGAACAAGAATGCCTTCCAATCAAAGGCCTAACTGCCTGCTTTGCAAATAGTCATTAAAACGCAAACAGTAACTAAAATGCAAATATTTATTAAAACATGAAAAAATTACAAAAATCTGGAAATTTAACCTTCAAATGACCTTGACCTTCAAATGACCTTGACCCCATTTACTTATCTCGAACATCATAACATGTTATATTAGTAGACAATGCTAAAAATTTTACACTTTTTATTGCTGTGACCTTGAATTTGAACCAATGACCTTGATACTCAAACTTGACCTAGGTAGTTTGAACATGTACCACCATACCAATAATGAAGTTTGTAGGTCTAGTGGTTCAGACAGACACACACACACAGACAGACACACACACAGACAGACACACACACAGACACGGCTGAAAACATTACCTTCCCGCATACGCGGGCGATAAAATATACAACCTTGTGCAAATGTGTCAACACCAATTAATGCAATGCATACTTTGTTCCCTACTAGACTTACCCCTTGATCCAGTATGCCGTGTATAGCGTGTAGTGTATACAGATACGTAATGGACGAATGATCCTTATCCTCGGCTGAACCTACGAGTCCGATCGGATAGAACTGGATATCTCCTCTCCGTGACGGTCTCCGGTGCCGGACAAGACCTATTCTGGCAATTAAGTAAGTATATTGACAGTAAGAGACATTTTTCGTTTTATGAGCGCATGTGTATGTCCCATGCCCAAGTCTTAGAAATACAACAATTGTTAAATTTTAATGTATAGCTTCTATTCTGAAGTTTGGAATATTGAATAGAACAGCTGGCTAAATTATGATTATTCTCTGTTTACGCGGAAAATGGATAATCATTACACAGAATTCATATCAATTGCGTACATAAGGATACATAAGGGAGCTCCCACATGGTGCCATATTTAACTTCTGATCCGATTTCCATGTACTGATTTCTTTGATTACATTATAAAGTGAACTGATGTTTGATAATGCCGAAATGTCCTCTCAGCCGTATGTTATCCAACTGTACAATACGTTATAAACTTACGTCGGATCAAATGCCCGAACCGTCGCTCCGAACGTGTTGGCGACGTCGTCATCAAACGTAAAGTCCGGTCCGATCCTGCAGACACAACAAAGCATTACAGTACGGGTTATAAACCAGCAATACAGCGCATGATCTAGTGACATCTACATCTACTGTTAATTGGTCAATATGAACTTTGTTGAACCAGGTGAACAACTAAAAAGTGCATGACTACTAATCAGCTGTCAAGAATGAGGTATGAACTGACATTAAAGAGTAGATGTTGCACTGTCTAAAAAAAACTAGTGCTAAGCAGTGACCCATGACTCATTCACGTTTTTGTGTGCATTCATGATACACAGCCTTTGTACAACAATGTCTGAAAATAATCCTTCCATATTAGCTATTGAACTTAAATGTTTTTGTTAATACTCTGGTCCCTAATGAGGAATGATGCATGTAGTACTTAAAATTAATTTACTTGGACAAATCTGCCTTATTAGACAAACAAATTAACTAAGTATATAAAACTTCGACTAATACCCGAAAGAGTAGAAGAGTGCACTGTTGTTCCTTGGATTGTAAGGGTCATCTAAGCAGATGTTCCATCCTCCCTGGAGCCTTCCCCCTAATCTTATGGACTTGCTACAGTTAAATGTGTTTCTTGTGGTGATGTACCTACAGCAGAAACGTGTAAACTCGGTATCATTCGAAAGGTGTACATTACAATACACCTTCCACAGGCCCAAAGTGTTACTAGTCCTTTTCAGGGAGGACAGGATTATTTACCAGTACACGGAACTCGTATCAGAAGTTTAACAACAGTGCATTAAAAGCACAGCGCGATATTTTTTCGTTTTCTCCTTTGTTCTCTTCGTTTCCAAAATGATACGATTTCTGTGTACTGAATTACAAAAAGCCTAGAAAAGTTGAGACACAGGATGTCCTGTCTCTGAGGACCGCTGCATCCGTATAATTGATATTTATCAACCAGAGATGTCTCTGCCAATGAATGTATTGGTATGTAATGATTGCCGAACATGTACTGAATTTATCATGCAGTGAACAGAACGGACACACGTGACCTGAGAAAATTCTGCTGTGCAACCTGATCAGGTGAATCTTTCCTTGCTGCTGAAGGGACCGTAGGTGCCATCCATAACCGAGAGATGTGGATCCAGCCCAGCATCCCAAGGAGAAAACATATCCTGACAATCACTGGCGGAAGGGTAAAGCATCGTTCAGTCTCCATTATGGATGAACCAAATGAATATGAACGCGTTTTAAAATCAAAAACGCCTATTGAATAACCATTATCTGGTTGGTAAAGGCGTTTATCAACAACACATAATATGTGTAGTTCACATTAATGCGTTTTGCTGGAGTTTATCAGAATTTTTACAAAGGTACTTCATGGCTATGAAAATGCCAAGTTAAGATAAGACAACCAAGGCCAGTTGAGGTGTAAACGGCGTAACTGGTTTAGCTTTTATGGTTATGTACATGAGTTTGTACTTTCAGATACTTGGAATTTGGCATAGGTTTGTTCACACGGCATATCCTAAATGCCATATTTAAGTTGGCTTCCACAGTCAGGCTGCCAACATTTTTTGCCAAAAAAATCCGGCATGATGTTTTAACCTAACAATAGATGTATATCAATTGTGTTCATTTACGTTTTCATACACTGAGTTCAGAAAGTGTAATTTTATGTCCCACATTATGTTTATTGTGTAAGCAATCATGTCTAGTGTTATTATTTAAAATGTATTTCGATGCTAAATATGTTAAGGTAAAGGCAAGAGTACTCAAATTGCTATCCACTTCGATCAGCCAATCATTGTCTGAGCGTGTTACACATTTACTTTACGCTTCATTCTTACCACACCCCCCCCCCTCCCTCCTCCCCATTCCCTGCTCCTCCAGCCCTCAGGTGAGATGCTCTGGCAGGACCTGCCAGATATGTGTTGACAAGACTGGCTGTGTGCATTAGGATACGTCCTCTTAATAGAATATTTTGCTCATCTTGATGCAGATTTTCAAAATACATAAAGTAGTAATCATGTAAACGTAGTAACAAACAACACACGGCCTACTTAATATTTAATTACAAATCCACCATATCTGACAGTTCTTTCAGATCTGACAAAAAATCATTAGGAAAAATCTCTATTAGCAGGCTAGGTTGGGGATTTATCAAATACGTAAACTATTGGCAACAGTAAATGGTTTTACTCTTTCATATTTATCTAATCAGGTGGGATTTATATTTACTGAGTTTATTTATGATACCTCGATTCAGTACATTTAAACGATGTAATATTCGTAGTTAGGAAAAATTATCCAATCCACATGTGACTCATCTAATCCTATTCATTTCTCTACAAAGCTTTCCTTTAAAGATTATTTATATAAAGCCACGCACAAATACAATATCCTTCTTTAAAAGGTATATTTTTAAATCTAATTCGGAAGATTGAAAATTAAAAAAAAACTACGTCAGCAGACTGGATAACTGGTTGTTATGAGCTATTTATCTTACCGTATAAAATCGTCCTGTATTTCGTTAGGAGACAGAATCCACTGCATGAAGATGTGAATCACAGATACATATCCGTACAGGAACAATACGTAGGAAACGTACACCAGCAGTCTGGTCCGATCTGCGACGGATCTCATTTTTAACCGTCTTCGTACACTCATTATGAGATACAAAAATTTCAAACCAGTATCGCACGAAGTGTAACTTGTACTTCTTGCCCGTCAGGTGCTGCCACAATTGTAGGCGGCAGAAAACTCCCGTACTTTACCATTGCAGTTCAGTGCACCATAGCATAATTTCAGATATAAAATCGCGCTGTGTATGTTACACTTTTTACCCTACTGCACATGTCTTGTTAGTCTATCACGCTTTGCATTGATAGACTTCTGTGGACGGTAAGGTGGTTTGCCTATTGAGTCAAAACT
>JBCAUI010517257.1:0-12124 GCA_038406195.1 Haplosyllis anthogorgicola | reverse complement strand
CCCCCCCAATTGGGAACAATTTTCCTTTACCCCCCCCCATGTGACTTCCATGTAATGAGGCCGGCTTTGCGATGTGCTGTGCTCATCGTCTAGTTTGGATATTGATGGTTTTGTAGTAAATTTGAAGAAACATGTAATTTTTTTTTAAATAGTAGGGTGACATTCCTGTCTCACAGATACACAGATACAAGATTTAAGGAAAGTTGGGAACTAAAACTCGAGCCATTCTTGTTTGAGAGTCACCTCGATGACTGACACCACTAGTGGCACTACCGAAACGGTTTAGCGAAACGAAATGTCTTTCGATTTTGAGTCCGATTCAGATCCACAAACAACGGGATAATAATATCAATGAATTAATATTTTCGGATTCTTTTTTAACTTACAACAGGATTTAAATTGTATCAATACTAAAGAAGAAATAAAAAAGGGTGGTAATAAATAGGGAAATTGATCTTACCTTGGAATTTGGACTACTCTTCTTGAATACTCTGCAAAAGAAGAAAAACAGAAAATCGATTAAATAATCTATTTTACACAATCCCACGTAAAAGAATTTGATAAGTCGAGAAAAGTTTCTTTTTTGTGGCGATTCATGCAATGTGACCATGCCAACATAAAACATAAAGCCTTGCGTTAGAGAGCGAAAGAGCATAGACTTTTTGTCTCAAAGCCGTGACTTTGTTTCCCACTACATTCGCTGGTGACATATAAATTCTACGAGAAGTTTGTTCCACAATAAATGTCGAAGAGATCAAACGTCAAATTGGTCAAATTATTCTCAACATGGGTAGAGACTGAACCTTCGATATATGTGCCTTTGACCAATACATTAACTGGAGGAATTTATCAACCTGTGGATTTTACCTTCACAGTGTAGTCATGCAGGGGTTCCTGATGATGATTTGTTACGTTGTACCTGGATGAGGGATGCACCGGCTCAGTAGCGCCCTGCACTGAAGTGTTTCATCCCTAGTCCTTTGAGCAGTGTTTCCGCTATGTTTTAAAACTCGGGGACAATTTGTCCCCAAGCCCTAAATTTTGGGGGTCCCATTGCAATTTTTGGGGGTCAAACATAACAAAAATACCAAACTTAAACTAATTGACAATAATTTTAATGCACCATTTGGGTGCACATCCCCAGTTCCTAGGGGTTACCTGATAATTTTAGTGCACTTTTGGCGCAGGTACGCGTGGTAGCGGAAACACTGTTAGAGTGATCCCTGGGATCAAATGTGTGCTGCTAATTGCAGTTTAAACTTCCAGTGAATGCGAATGAACTACTTCAAAGGCACGTTTCACACAAAAATTCTTGGATGTAACATAAACAAACAGAATACACTTTGAATTTGAATATCTCACATTACTCAAAAGCATAAAAATCATATTAATGGCCATCATTCGACCTAAATTTCAACATTATGACCATGGAAGACAAAGACGTGGTACCACCATTACATGAATCAGCCAATTCACTGCAGAATTCAACCCTTTTACTCATCCTGAGTACAGCTTGTTCCTGAGCTCAGGACGCCCACCGCACGTTCCTGATACAGGGTCGCGTTTGAGACTGTTACAACGTGTATGTGTTACTGCAGTGTATCTTCTTCAATCTTCGGAGTTGAATAGACAAAAGCTACTTCCACAATATATCATTAACACATAATTCTTCAGGAACAATAACCAAACATTGCAAGTGAGCTAACGAAAAAGTGTGCGGCTTAATTAGGACATGTAGTGTGTCCTTGATAACTTGCATACAACTATCTCTTCCATTGTTCGCTTGCAATAACGATACGGTGGCGGGTCCACATGTGAAGGAGTACAAAACATAATTAGGCCTGAAAGAAGAAATTGCCGCAGCTAGTTTAAGGTATTAGATCAAAATGTAGCAAGAAAAACTAATTAACCTTGGAGTATTACCATGTCGCAGCACGACATTCGCGACAGTGTCTGAAATGACAATATCCTGTTGCCATAGCAGTAGTGCTATTTGATAATTCCCTGCATACGAATCATAATTGATATTTTATATAATTAGTTGGGTTATAATTGTCGGCGCTTTAAATTACTTATGAAACGAAAACAAAAGTAACTTGTTCGAGATGACAATGGTGACGAAATATCGTTAATATCAAACGCCGTATTTGCCCGAATTCTTTACCATCATGCAAGGAAAGTTGTTAAATCATATAGTTTAACGGTGTAGGTGTACTTTTTTTATAAAAGTGATTGAACTACAATAAAATGTAAATTGTCCTCCCCCTCATTAAATAAATACACAGTACGCTTGATACTCTTGTAACTTTTTGTTATGAAAGACGCTTACGAATATTCTATTCCTCTTGCTCGCTTTCAAGAAACTACACACAATTAGTGCACAGCAAGCATAACTGCAGCTGTGCAAAGATAATTTCTCATTTTAACCCAACAGACTATTATTCTTTATTGACTGTTGGGTAAGGACATAACAATATAACGAAAGTAACGTTATCATAACTGCGCCATGATCATAATTGAATTTTACATAAAAGTGTACTGTACTAAATCATGCCACAGCAGGTATTATGTACCACTTCCTTGATAACTAGCAAGTCTAGTTCTTCAAAGATGCCCTTGTTTCCATCATGAAAACTCCAAAAGACGTCCTAAAATTAAACAGGATCTCCAGCCATAACTGCCCGACTCACCATGAAAGGATCGTCTCGACATAAAATCTCCCTATAAAGATACAGGTGCTTAAAAGCTATTCCTCTAAAAATATCTACTTAAACTGGGGGTTGATTTAAAATTCTACATCAGCGAAACGGCGCAGAAAAAAACTAGTAGATACGAAGGAAATCCTGGTTGCAGAAAAGCAACAGACACATTTCATCCGCAACGTATCTCAAATACTTTACACCAAGTAGGAAAAAGGAGAAGCAAAACCTCATGTCTCATGTCATGAAGGTGACCTTTCGACGTCCAATAACGCCAATCAGAGGTGCTACATTGGAACAGCCGTCCAGGAGCTATATGGCTAATAATCGACATCGACAGTTATAAAGAAGTGCATTTAATGGGAACGGTTCCCAGCAAAAAAACATGAAGAAAAATAACGATCTATTCGTTTACCTCGTGCCTCCCTTGCTTGAAGACGTTGGCGCATTTGCAGGTTCAGAAGGAGATGGTTCCTCTTTCTCATTCTGCAGTAATTCTTTCCCCATCTTCCGTTTGTTTACGTCAGTTTCGGTTTCACAACTTGCTTGTGTATCTATTGTGGCTGGATCTCGAGTTCAACGTGTAAAGCTCTGTATCACGAAGCAGGTTCAATACTTATAACAACTTGTTGCTTACAAAATCAGTGGCCTTGTCAGTTGATGAGATCACGGTGCTAAGCGTTACTCAGTGGTCCACAGGTAGTGTAACGTGACACTAGTAGCAAGCTTAACTCTATCGATAAATCTCCTTTATGTAAGGGATTAAATCCCACCGATTACAATATATAGAGTAAATCAGATAATCCAGCTTTTTGCCCTTGTGGATGGTGCTTGCTGATTCACTGGTCACATGAGATTACCTGGATTTGACTCCTTAATCAATTGCTCCGCATCATCTGCAGGTATGTTCACTACGCACACACAGAAATATACACAGGTCCAGCACTCGGCTGCCAATGTAACTCTTGATTAACAGCTAACAAATGTCAACGCAAGGTGTTAATAGTTCCAGCGGTACGAACACAATAGCTTTATATCGTTGTTCTCTCTATTATTAATAGCTAACATAATGCTTATACATCACACAGAGACCACCCACCGTAATGTAACTGTCATTTTAAAGCTGCTAGGTGACACCCACAGTGCAATGTGGCTAGTATAGATTGATACTGTTCTTCCCTTTTTTTTTCTACGCAGCAGCTCATCATTCCTTATGCAGGCATCCTGTTACTATGGAAACCTGAACCCAAGCAATGTCTATAAAGGAGGGGTTTATGTCTTAAAACAATCACACCACTCGACTCTTAGAATAGACATTTTAGTCATACCTGTGATACATAAACGGCTTTGTGTGATCACTGTGGGAGTTCAATTCGATCTCTACATGAACAGTAATAACGCACCAGTGGATAACATAAAACCGCGTACTGATAACGTCTAAATAAGAAAAGTCGGATTTATTGGCAGCAAGATTAAATGTTCTGAGGACAGTGTAATTACAAATATCATTTATCGGGAAATAATACCAGTTGTTATTGATAATTACAGTGGGAGATGATGATAATGATGAATATTGTGAAAATTTGTTTCGAAAAAATAAATACACAAACAAGAAAGGCTCACCGTCTACTTCGCACAAGTAATTATAACACAATAGAAAGTAAAAAATTCAAATTTGACCTTGACTTTTATTTTGACCTTGAGCTATATATGTATTTTGACCTTGATTTCATTTACCGGTCACAAAGCCATAACATGTGACATTGGTAAATTGCAGTCACAAATTAAAAATTTTTACTGCTGGGACCTTGAACTTGATCCAGTGACCCTAATACTACATGTGCGACCTAATACTACATGTGCGACAATGTACGAGTGTGTCACAGATGAATTTTCTAAGTCAAGGCGTTTATAAGTTATAGCCTGAATAGAGAGACAGACAGACGCGACTGAAAACAGTTCCTTCCCGCATTTCTGAGGAAGAAAACTGTGCCATATGCAAGTAAAATGAGTCCAATTGAAATGACCATATTCAATAATGTGAAACCGCGTACACCCGAGAGACGTCTTCGTCTGCTGATTCAATTCACGGAGAACCCCTACATCTCTGACTACTCAAATCATAAAAGCCAATAAAGCAAATAGTACCAAGGAAGTAAGATACATTGAAGCATTACGTGTACTTATCATGTGTCGCATGCGACAATGCCGTCGAAGACAACACGTACGAAAACTATCCAATCGGATACGGTACACGAACAATACTGGATTTGTGTCGGAGAACATTTTTTGCGCATAAACCTGCAGCAAGCATATTAAATCCGAAAGACCGTCCTGTTTTTGTTATTGTTGCTTTTCTTTCGGGGGTGGGGGTGGGATGGGAGGTGGGACATGAATTGTGCATTTTATTTTGCAGCCCCACATCATATCCAATTAGATTTATATTGTTGATGGCTAATTAATAATCAGAATCTGCAAAAGTAACTGACAGAAATATTGTATTGCGACAATGGAAGTGACTGAAGAAATGCAGTGTCTTGCAAACTTTCAAAAGAAATCTATCCGTAGTTACGAATGACCATATTTCGTCCGCCTGATAAGTACGAGGCTTTGGTACCAGAGCTGTCTTCAATATATAGTAAATTTATAGTTTAAACTCTGACAGAGAACTCATCCAATCTTGGTTTGTGATCATATTGCGGATGAGCAGATTGTATCCCGTCCCGTATAAAATACCTGTTTGTGATATACAAATTTGAGATACTTGTGTAAAAAGGTTGTGATTTATTAGACTTCCCTACCCATTCCTGAAATCGGTTGGTAATCTACTTTCTTTCTCCCTCTCATCAACCATCTTCGAATAGAATCCTAAAATGAATTGTGTGTAGCAAGTACTGCGTGATGGTAAAAATCTGCCATGCTTGTTACGGATGGGCTATCAGGTTTGTCTTCCACCCACCGTCTCTACCTCGCTGGCCATCTTGGCTGGGTACCGGGGATGCAAAGAACCCTCCCCAGCACCTATGAGCCATTATGGCCTTTTTGGTAAACGTTGGTATAAAATCACGCTGCCTTATATTTGCATCATAGCCCAGTCTTGCGAGGCATTTGGTTGATTGAGAGGGGTCAATTCATTTTGTAGGCCTGATCAATTTTAAGGCACCCACTGGGTGCATTATCTTGATTTTTCATCATTCCCCTGTGTGCTTGATAAATGAAGGTGTGAAATCAAAATGCATTGCTATAACATTTGCAATATGAAAATAACCCGTTGGAGATGTCTTTCGTTTCCTTGTTTTTAAAGTTTAGAAGACTCTAGTAAAGTCTATAAAATACTTCCAATCACAGCTTTACTCGTAACTTGTATGTGTTACTGCAGGCAAACACACATATAGTATCTACTTCTGCTTGTGAAATCAATTCGCGGCATAACCCAATTAATAGTACAATTGTCGCCTTTGGTATTTGTCACTGTCCGAAACATCGATAATCCTGTCGATTTTACCACTGATTGATAGAAATACACAAAACACACAAATTCATTAAGCCTCTCTTCAACGGAAATGCATTTTAATGTAGCTCCTAACCCATGTCGGACTGAGACCGGTTTAATATCTCTGATTTTGCTTTGCTTGATTTTTGGGTGAGATGTGAAGGCAAAAATGTGAAATATAAATTTTCTATCATTAAACGGGTACTCAAGGGAAATGCGAATAAATAACAACGACAGCAGCGATAGCGAGAACGACAGCGGCAACATCAAAGGCAATGACTACGACGTCTATGATTTTAAGGGTCTTTCGCACCGATGCACGCAAGTTTAAATCCCGCCATTCAGTTGTAATTCAACAAATTCAAAACAGAGTCCTCCAGTACACTGCATAGTGCTGCACCAATTACGATACCTAGGGCTGTGTTTCCATTACTTCCGAATGTAAAATACACGACGGAGTTGCATTGGCCATTAAAAAGCATCTAAAGAGAAACGAAGCCTGTTGTTTCAAGATGAAAGTATCGTAAAATATCAATGACATCACACTGCACACATTTTAAAATACACCATATTTATTTGAATAGAAGCACCGGGTCCTTGGATCAAATTTTGAGGGGGTGCCTCTTTTCAAAAAATCAAATGACCAATATATCATTGATTCCATATATCAAAGGACTACAATTACGAGCCAATGTGTCCAGGATATAAATATTCTGAGACATTTTTGTCACCCAAAAGTTTTTTATACAAGATATTGGTGGTGTGTAACAAACTTCCAATGAAGGTCAAAAAATTTCTTTCTTTCCAAAAACGGTGGTGCTTCTATTAGAGAGGGTGCTTCATTTGGAATAAATATGGTACATGAATTAAGATACTGTTTTTTGCAGCACGCATTAATCGCAAAATGGCCAAGTTCGTCGACCCTGTGTCCATTTGAAAAAATACCACATGTACCATTATTGAAATCTAACAGTGACGCAAGTTTCAACTTTGCACGACTGTATTGAATGGAAACGTCATGTAACAACAATTTAATTTAACCTGTTTTCTCCTCCCACAGCACATTCCTATTTACATAAACTTTGAAGAGTTAAAGAAAAGCAAAACCATACCATATGACAGGATCACCTGCACTGTACATGACCAGTCAGATTCTACGTGTAAGACAATGCCGTTGGCAATCATACACAGAGTATTAATTTGTACCCTTTCCCTGTAAGACAGAAAGTGCACGAAAGAAAATCGCCGTGTACTTGCAAAAAACGAAACCAGTTTTCAATTCAGGTAATCTGCAACTGGAAATTGAATCCGGAACGCGGAAGTGAAAATTATTCGCCTTAAACGATCCATCCGTGAGAATACCTTACGCTGAACATCCGACTGTTCCTGGACGATTTCCATGATCTAGAAGCCATTTTTTTTTAAAATACACCTAGATTACATTTAGCTTCAGAAGGTGACAATAGGGAAAATAAATAGAATAACTGAACGTGGACCTTAAATAATTCAGCTGCTTGGGCTATCGTATAATAATTCCGAATAACTTTCAGGAAACTCCTTTCCTGCTAGCATTATGCATCCACATACACAACTTAAAAACACTAAACCGACCATCAATCATTATTTTGATCTTGAAATCTTTTTTCTCTTCGGATAACAGAAAGATAATACTGTAATACTGCCAAACCATCCTGTTTTGTATGCAGTTCAAGCTACAAGAAACCTTATTTTTAATGCACAAATCGCATCACTTTATATCTTAGAGCTCAATTGTCCTTTACTTAAAGAATAGGCATTATACATGAATAGTCCCCAGGTATTTATATTTGAACCACACCAACAGACTGAAAATCCAGCGGATACGGTGATAGCTGACACTGTACTGTACCCTGCATTAGCAAACCAACAATTCCATTAATGTTAATTAAAATTTGTGCGTCCACGTTTATCAAGTTATACTCTGAGGGGCACATCTAGTGCTTGGTCAATTCCAATCGTTTTCGTGGAAAAGAATTAATGTTGCAACACGAGTCTTTCACTCCTTGGGGAAGTATAATTTTGCAAAATCCGACGAAACGATATGTTTATCGTTCATAGTCTAGATCTATTATATTGTATCAGTAATAAATATTCAGCACAATTTCTAAAACTGGTTTACAAGTGAGCGTACTGGAAAAAATCTGTTTTGGATTACCGTTTCTTTCTTAAACGTTTATCATCGTAATTCTCAAACTACATGTGTTTAACAACACAGAAATTTATTCATAAATACACTCCACTATCTAAAGCATCTTAGCTAATGGAGATAATAATAAATTGCTGTCGATCTACCCATCAGACTCAACAGTTCTCATCAGACTGATCGCTTAATTCTACTTTACATGGATGTAAAGAATATCCGCTGCATTTGAAGTCTTCAGGAGCTAAGGTATCAGCAATCGTCGAACCGTTGAAAGAAAGATAGCAAGCAAATAAATAACCTGGGTTTTTTTTCTTGTTTTCACCCTATGCTACTCTACGTATTTCCCAGATGTTACAACAAACGTATGTATCGATCACACATGAACAACGTCCATTTTTAGGCAGCGACAAAAGAAAATATGAGCCACAATACCGATACCTAACCCTATTGCACAGTCGGGCAACCTGCCACGAGAAGGAAGATGAAAAGGCGATAATTTCGGGTCAAAACTGTCAACTTAATTATCACGAATCATAGGTAAAGCCATTCAGGCTGGAGTTGGTTAGATTAAGATGTCCTTGGAGAATACGCAGGCAAGCCAAGCGATGACTGACTTACTGATACTACTTTCTGGCCTACAGACCTTACTGTTTAATGTTCTGTGCACTGCCGAAGAAACGGCAGCAATATAATCGTGGATATTGCAGCTGCTGTATGGGTCGGCAGCTGCCCCGGTATACTGCTTCATATCGAAGAGAACTGGACACCAGATATGAATTCTAACACCAACAAACATCTAGATAAATACATGATATGCATATAACGAATGGTTAGAGGCTGGAACCAAAAACTACTGCCGCTTCAAGGCCTAGGTTCGCTTGCTGAACAAAGTATATCAGAAGCGTTCAGCTGGCTGCTTGCTAAGACCCCTATCCAGTTTAAGATCCTGCGGATCACAAACAAGCAAGTAACTGTTTTCCTTCAAGTGGAATCGTTTGTTTGAGATAATACAATAGAAATCGGAACCTACTTTGGAACACCGAAATCTTTGCCCTCCTTTTCCGCCTCTGCATTCTCGGACCTCCGTCTCAGCCCTCCGCTTCGCTGCGGTTCCTTCTTCTCGTCGGCCAAACCCAACAGAGCCCCGATACTACTTCTTCTGATTTCCGTCATTTCTCCAGACAAGCACTTTGCAAAATTTACTTAAGTTTTCACCTGAACTTGAGAAAAGTTCAAGACTGATAAAATAAAGTTTTTAACTTATTTTTGAATGTGTATGTGATGTACAACTGATGCCTGTATGCGAATACCAGATCTCCTAAATTTAGAAATAATGCGACAAAGCCCTTTAGGTGGATATTTATACCATTGTCACCTTCAGCACAGATCACATGAGTAAAGCCTTCGTTAATACTAATTACCTATAATCAATTGATTTCAGTCAATACATTACTTTCAAATGAATATTCCATTGCAACGAACGACAACCATCCCCGATCTTAAAAATACAATTCTACAATATATTTTCAACAAAAAAGGGTAAATGAAGGTGAAGATCATATAGTTTCCAAAAGCAAGAGTTAAATATTAAAATGGAAAAAAAAACCCCACGATTTTCGGGGAAGTTGCAGTATTAATCCGATGACACAAGATCATCGATCGGATGATTAGTGCTACCGGCCTAAGTAGGAATCAATAGTAATCACTATATGATTACATCATGTACCTAGAGCACTCACACAAAAATCTAACCTTGCTTAGATCTGTAAAACAATAGGTTATAATAAGATGAATTATATGATTTCGAAAATGTTTCGTATGGGAACTGAATACTAAGCTAAAAGATGAAGCGCGTATGTATCTACTGTAAGCTCGATTGAAATACTTTAGTAATTTTTATGTATCATCCAATTTTGAATTATGTTTTGCTCTGGTAACTTGGATATCAAAAGTAAATGTTTAGATAGAGGGTAGTGCACTACAGTTAATCACGTCGCAAGGATTTAAATTTTTCATAGAACGAAAATCTGTTGGCAAACACATTTCAGAATGAAAACTGATGTTTTAGTTCGCTCCAAATGCGAAGTGGTTACAGTGAATGGGCAATGCAGGGCGAAAGATTTACACAAATAAAATGCAACAATCAACAATTAGGCTACCGAATGACTGAAGAAGTACCGTACTCGAATCTGCAAGTTCCTCTTCACTGTTTGAGCCAAGTAAAGAACCGACTTCATTCTCACCATTCATAGCATGTTAAATGCAAATCGAAACATCCTTAAGAATACAATCGTCATTCTGGTGAGTACTTATTCGTTTCAACATCAAATCGGGGTATGCACCAAGTTTTATAACACCACATACTTTAAATGCATCTTTATTATCACACGGTTTTGTTTGTAAATACTGGTCCAGATGGACCTGGGTTCATTTTATATTGAAACATAAAAGAAGAGAACGTTGATCACAATATAATATTATATCATATCAATTCTGACAAAGCTACACATGTAATTTTTTTTTCACCATAACAAGTATGGCTGCCAAACTAAAAATGCAAATGGCAGCAACATAATTGCATTGGTAATAGGGAGAAAATTCAGGTGCATTAACATGTTAAATCTGTATTAACTCTGGGTCTAGAAGCAAAGTTCAAAGGAAAAAAACTATGTGCTTAGAAGAAAAGTTCACAGACAACGCAGTGTACCACTGCTGAACACCACCGAAAGACAATGACAGACAACGGACTAATCATATTTAATGGAGATGATAGTTATTACCATGGAAAACAACATGTACATTTTTTATATTAAGTTATCGGTTTATTTGATTCATTAGCAGCCGAACAAAACAGTAAATTGACAATTTTCAAGCGGTTCTCAAACATGTTTCTATATCATTTTCGTTAGGCTTTTTTATTTAATCATTTGGATTACATTGCACTGGCAGGATTTTCAAAGTGTGGCGATCGGAAAAAAAAAATTGAACTTGATCTCTAAAAAGCCAAACGATTCACAAATGTCAATAAGAAAAATTGATTGACTTGTGATGAAATTAGTCAATGCAACTGATGGAGCTATATTTTGCTGTGCGTAGCGTGTTTCAGCTGCCACATGAGGTTTTTTTTCCTTTGAAATCCCAATTTCAAAGTGTGGCGGAAAATGTAATCCAAACAAATAAAAAAAATAAGCCTTACCACACGTAAACGTGTTGTTTTGCAGATTACGTCGACGTGTTAAACCATTTAATTGAAATTTTGTTTCCCACATCATGATGCACTTGCCTGCAGTTAATTAAAATATGATTCAACATTTAACAAGACAATTACGTTATACAAAAAGAAGAGGAAAATATTTGAAGAAGATTTTAAGAAAGTCTTGACGTGTCCAAGAGTCGCAGGGTAGGGAATATTACTTAATAACACGAATTTCACCTAATTTCAACAGTTAAAATATGTTGGAGATTCACAAACTACATCGCGAAGTGGCTTTTTCTTTTAAAATAGATAGTGATGGGTCAACTTCACAGTCCGTATTGGAATAACATTGGAGTATTGATTTGTGCCCCGATTGTACTATTTCAGTGGAAAGAGTCCTTAATTGACAAAAGTAGCTAGTATCCTTTGCCAGGGTGGTTCCAGTTGATTGATTTCAGTCACAAGCAGATGATTTTGGGTGCCTGGATGATCTAGATTGCCCATATATGGTTAGATTTGACCTGGGTCATGTCCTGATTTACCATATATGGATA